>CM067870.1:17811891-17830831 GCA_034621305.1 Solanum pimpinellifolium | reverse complement strand
ATGCCACGCCCGACGTCGTTCAAACTGTGTGTGCTGGCCAAAGGCGATGATGGCATGCAACGCTCGACGCCGTCCGACCTTCTGTGCTGCCCAAAGGCGATGATGGCATACCACGCTCGACATCGTTCGACCGTTTATGCTACCCAAAGGCGATGATGGCATGCCACGTCTGACGTTGTTTGATCGTGTTTGCAGTCCAAGGGCTATGATGGCATGCCACGCCCAATGTCGTTCGACCGTGTGTGCTGCCCAAAGGCGATGATGGCATGCCACGCCCGACGTCGTTCGACCGTGCGTGCTGTCCAAAGGAGGTGATGGCATGTCAAGCCTGACGTCCGACCGTGTGTGGTGTCTAAAGGCGGCGATATCATGCCACGCCCGACGTTGCTTACCGTGTGTGCTGTCTAAGGGCGGCGATGTCATGCCACACCCAACGTTGCTGACCGTGTGTGATGTCCAAGGGCGGTAATGTAACGCCACACCCGACGTAGACGACCATGTGTGCTGTCCAAGGGCAATGATGTCATGCCACGCCCGACTTTGCCGACTGTGTGTGCAATCCAAGAGCGGTGATGTCATGACACACCTGACATTAATGAGCGTGTGTGCTATCCAAGAGTGGTGATGTCATCATGCCATGCCCGACGTTGCCGACCGTGTGTGCTGTCCAAGGGCGATGATGTCATGCCACGCCCGACGTTGTCGATCGTGTGTGTTGTCCAAGGGCGGTGATGTCATGCCACGGCCAATGTTGCCAACCGTGTGTACTGTCCAATGGCGATGATGTCATCATGCCACGCCCGACGTTGCTTACCGTGTGTGTTGTCCAAGGGCAGTGATGTCATGCCACGCCCAATGTGGTGCGACTGTGTGTGCTACCCAAAGGCGATGCAGGCATGCAACGCCTGACATTGTTTGATCGTGTGTGCAGCCCAAAGACCATGATGGCATGCCACGCCCGACGTCGTTCGACTGTGTTTGCTGGCCAAAGGCGATGATGGCATGCAACGCCTGACGCTGTCCGACCGTCTGTGCTGCCCAAAGGCAATGATGGCATACCACGCCCGACGTCGTTCAACCATGTTTGCCGTCCAAGGGAGATGAAGGCATGCCGCGCCTGACGCCATCCGACTGTGTCATCTAGTCCACAGGCGGTGATGGCATGCCACGCCCGACGTTTTTCGACCATGTGTGCTGCCCAAAGGCGATGATTGCATGTTACGCCTGACGTCATTCTACCGTTTGTGCTGCCTAAAGGAGATGATGGCATGCCACGCCCGACGTCGTTCTACTGTGTGTGCTGTCCAAAGGCGGTGATGGCATGTCACGCCTTACATCGTTCGATCGTGTTTGCCGTTTAAGGGCTATGATTGCATGCCACGGCCGACATTGTTTGACCGTTTGTGCTGCCCAAAGGCGATGATGGCATGCCACACCTAACGCCGTTCGACGGTGTTTGCCATCCAAGGGCTATGATGGCATGACACGCCTCACGTCGTTCGACCGTGTGTGCTTCCCAAAGGCGATGATAGCATGCCACGCCCAACGTCGTCCGACCGTGTGTGTAGTCCAAAGGCGGCGATTTCATGCCACGCCAAACGTTGCCGACCGTGTGTGCTGTCCAAGGGCGGTGATGTCATGGCACGCCCGACGTTGACGACCTTGTGTGCTGTCCAAGGGAGGTGATGTCATGCCACGCCCGACGTTGCTGACCGTGTGTGCTTCCCAAAGGCGATGATAGTATGCCACGCCCGACGTCGTCTGCCTGTGTGTGCTGCCCAAAGGCTATGATGGCATGCAGCGCCTGACGCCGTCCGACCGTGTGTGCTGTCCAAGGGCTATGATGGCATGCCACGCCCGATGTTGTCGACCGTGTGTGTTGTCCAAGGGCGGTGATGGCATGCCACGCCCGACGTCGTTCGACCATGTTTGCCGTCAAAGGGTGATGATGGCATTCCACGCCCGACGCCGTCCAATTGCGTCAGCTAGTCCAAAGGCGATGATGGCAAGCCACACCCGACGTCGTTCGACCATTTGTGCTGCCCAAAAGCGATGATGGCATGCCACACCCGACGTCGTTCGACCGTGTGTGCTTTCCATAGGCGGTGATGGCATGTCATGCTTGACGTTGTCCGACCGTATTTGCTGTCCAAGGGCTATAATGGCATGCCACGCCCAACATTGTTCGACCGTTTGTGCAGCCCAAAGGCGATGATGGCATGCCACGCTTGACGTCATTCGACGGTGTTTGCCGTCCAAGGGCTATGATGGCATGCCACGCCCGATGTCGTTCGATCGTGTGTGCTGCCAAAAGGGGATGATGGCATGCCACGGCCGACGTTGTTTGACTGTGTGTGCTGCCCAAAGTCGATGATGGCATGCCATGCCCAACGTCATTCGACCGTGGGTGCTGTCCAAAGGCGGTGATGGCATGTCACGCCTGACTTCGTTCGACTGTGTTTGCCGTCCAAGGGCTATTATGGCATGCCACACCCGACATCGTTCGACCGTTTGTGCTGCCCAAAGCGATGATGGCATGCCACGCCTGACGTCGTTCGATCGTGTTTTCCATCCAAGGGCTATGATGGCATGCCACGCGCGACGTCGTTCGATCGTGTGTGCTACCCAATGGCGATGATGGCATGCCACGCCCGGCATCGTCCAATTGTGTGTGTTATCTAAAGGCGACGATGTTATGCCACGCCCGACGTTTCTGACTGTGTGTACTGTCCAACGGCGGTGATGCCATGCCATGCCCGACGTTGACGACCGTGTGTGTTGTCCAAGGGTGGTGATGTCATGCCCTGCCCGACGTTGTTCGACCGTGTGTGCTTCACAAAGGCGATGATGGCATGCCACGCCCGACGTCGTTCGACTGTGTGTGCTACCCAAAGGCAATGATGACATGCCACGCCCCACGCCGTCCGACTGTCAGTGCTGCCCAAAGGAGATGACAGCATGCCACGCCCAACGTCGTTCGACCGTGTTTGCCGTCCAAGGGCGATGATGGCATGCCACGCCCGACGCTATCCAACTGTGTAAGCTAGTCCAAGGACGATGATGGCTTGCCACGTCCGACGTCGTTCGACCGTGTGTGCTGCCGAGAGGCTATGATTGCATGCCACGCCCGACGTCGTTTGACCGTGTGTGCTTCCCAAAGGCGATGATGGCATGCCACGCACGACATCAGTCGACAGTGTGTGCTTCCCAAAGGCGATGATGGCATGCCAGGCCCGACGTCGTTCGACCGTGTGTGCTGCCCAAAGGCGATGATGGCATGCCACGGCCGACGTCGTTTGACCGTGTGTGCTGCCCAAAGTCAATGATGGCATGCCACGTTCGATGTCGTTCGACCTGTGTGCTGTCCAAAGGCGGTGATGGCATGCCACACCCGACATCGTTCGACCGTTTGTGTTGCCCAAAGGCGATGATGGCATGCCACGCTTGACGTCGTTTGACCGTGTTTGCGATCCAATGGCTATAATGGCATGCCACGCGCGACGTCGTTCGACCGTGTGTGCTACCCAATGGCATGATGGCATGCCACGGCCGATGTCGTCCGATTGTGTGTGCTCTCTAAAGCCGGCGATGTTATGCCATGTCTGACGTTGACGACCGTGAGTGTTGTCCTAGGGAGGTGATACATGCCCTGCCCGACGTCGTTCGACCGTGTGTGCTTCCCAAAGGCGATGATGTCATGCCACGCCCGACGTAGTTCGACTGTGTGTGCTACCCAAAGGCGATGAAGGCATGCCACACCCGACGTCGTTCGACCGTGTTTGCCGTGCAAGGGCGATGATGGCATGCCACGCCCGACGCTATCCAACTGTTTAAGCTAGTCCAAAGGCGATGATGGCATGCCACGCCCGACGTCGTTCGACCGTGTGTGCTGCCCAAAGGCTATGATTGCATGCCACGCCCGACGTCGTTCGACTGTGTGTGCTTCCTAAAGGAAATGATGGCATGCCACGCCCGACATCGTTTGACAGTGTGTGCTTCCCAAAGGCGATGATGGCATGCGACGCCCCACGTCGTTCGACTGTGTGTGCTGCCCAAAGGCAATGATGGCAGGCCACGCCCGACACCGTCCGACCGTCTATGCTGCCCAAAGGTGATGTTTGCATGCCACGTCCGACGTCGTTCGACCGTGTTTGCCGTCTAAGGGCGATGATGGCATGCCATGCCTTACGCCGTCTGACTGTGTCATCTAATCCAAAGGCGATAATGGCATGCCATGCCCGCCGTCGTTCGACCGTGTGTGTTGCCTAAATGCGATGATGGCATGCAACGCCCGACGTCATTTGATCGTGGGTGCTGCCAAAAGTTGATGATGGCTTGCCACGCCCGACGTCGTTTGACCGTGTGTGCTGTCCAAAGGCGGTGATGGCATGTCACGCGTGACGTCATTCGTCCGTGTTTGTCGTCCAAGGGCTATGATGGCATGCCATGCCCGACATCGTTCGACCGTTTGTGCTTTCCAAAGGTGATGGTGGCATGCCACCCCTGACGTCGTTTGACAGTGTTTGTCGTCCAAGGGCTATGATCGCATGCCACGTGTGACGTCGTTCGACCATGTGTGCTACCCTAAGGCGGCGATGTAATGCCACGCCCGTCGTTGCTGACCGTGTGTACTGTCCAAAGGCGCTGATGGCATGCCACGCCCGACGTTGCCGACCGTGTGTGTGCAGTCCAAGGGCGGTGATGTCATGCCACGCCCGACGTTGTCGACCATGTGTGTTGTCCAAGGGTAGTGATGTCATGCCACGCCCGACGTTGTTCAATCGTGTGTTCTTCCCAAAGGCGATGATGGCATCCACACCCGACGTCGTTTGACTATGTGTGCTGGCGAAAGGCGATGATGGCATGCAACGCCTGACGCCGTCCTACCGTCTGTGCTGCCCTAAGGCAATGATTGCCCGTCACGCCCGACGTCGTTCGACCTTGTTTTCCATCCAAGGGCGATGATGGCATGCCACGCCCGACGCCGTCCGATTGTGTCAGCTAGTCCAAAGGCGATGATGGCATGCCACACCTGATGTTGTTTGACCGTTTGTGCTGCCCAAGGGCGATGATTGCATGCCACACCCGACGTCGTTCGACTGTGTGTGCTGTCCAAAGGCGGTGATGGCATGTCACGCCTGACGTCGTTCAACCGTGTTTGCTGTCCAAGGGCTATGATGGCATGACACGCCCAACATTGTTTGACCGTTTTGTGCTGCCCAAAGGTGATGATGGCATGCCACGCTTGACGTCGTTCAACGGTGTTTGCTGTCCAAGGACTATGATGTCATGCCACACCCGACGTCGTTCGATTGTGTGTGCTGCCCAAAGGCGATGACGGCATGCCATGCCCGACATTGTTCGACCGTATGTGCTGCCCAAAGGTGATGATGGCATGCCACGCCCGACGTCGTTCGACCATTTGTGCTGCCTAAAGGCGATGATGGAATGCCACACCCGACATTGTTTGACCATGTGTGCTGTCCTAAGGCGGTGATGGCATGTCACGCCTGACATCGTTCGACCATGTTTGCCGTCCAAGGGCTATGATGGCATGCCACGCCTGACGTCGTTCGACCATTTGTGCTACCCAAAGTCGATGATGGCATGCCAAGCCTGACGTCGTTTGACCGTGTTGTCCGTCCAAGGGCTATGATGGCATGCCACGCCCGACGTCGTTCGATCGTGTGTGCTTTTCAAAGGCGATAATGGCATGCAACGGTCGACGTCGTTGGACTGTGTGTGCAGTCCAAAGGCGGTGATGGCATGTCACGCCAGACGTCCGACCGAGTGTGCTGTCCAAAGGCGGCGATGTCATGCCACGCCTGACGTTTCTGACCGTGTGTGCTGTCCAAGGGCGGTGATGTCATGCTACGCCCGACGTTGCCGACCGTGTGTGTAGTCCAAGGGCTTTAATGTCACGCCACGTGTGACGTTGACAATCGTGTGTGCTGTCCAAGGGCGGTGATTTCATGCCACGCCCGACGTTGCCGATCGTGTGTGCAGTCCAAGGGCGGTGATTTCATGCAATGCCTGACGTTGTCGAGCGTGTGTGTTGTCCAAGGGCGGTGATGTCATCATGCCACGCCTGACGTTGCCGATCGTGTGTGCTGTCCAAGGGCGGTGATGTCATTTTGCGCTCGACGTTGCCGATCGTGTGTACTATCCAAGGGCGGTGATATCATGACACGCCCGATGTTTTCGATCGTGTGTGTGAAGTCCAAGGGCTGTGATGTCATGCCACGCTCGACGTTGACCACCGTGTGTGCTGTCCAAGGGAGGTGATGTCATGCCACGCCCGATGTTGCCGAGCGTGTGTGCTGTCCAAGGGCGGTGATGTCATCATGCCACGCGCGATGTTGGAAATTGTGTGTTCTGTCCAAGGGCGGTGATGTCATGCCACGCTTGACGTTGCCGACCGTGTGTGTTGTCCAAAGGCGATGATGGCATGCCACGCCCGACGTCGTTTGACCTTGTGTGCTGCTCAAAGGGTATGAAGGCATGCCATACCCAACGTCGTTCGACTGTGTGTGTTTTCCAAAGGCGGTGTTGGCATGTCACGCCTGACGTCGTTCGACCGTGTTTGCCGTCCAAGGGCTATGATGTTATGCAATGTCCGACATCGTTCGACCGTTTATGCTGCCCAAAGGCGATGATGGCATGCCACGCCTGACGTCGTTAGACGGTGTTTGCCGTCCAAGGGCTATGATGGCATGCCACGCCCGACGTCCTTCGACTATGTGTGCTTCCCAAAGGCGATGATTGCACGCCACGCCCGACATCGTCCGACCGTGTGTGCTGTCCAAAGGCGGTGATGTCATGCATCGCCCAATGATGCTGACCGTGTTTGCTGTCCAAGGGCGCTGATGTCGTGCCACACCCGATGTTGTCGATCGTTTGTTTAGTCAAAGGGCAGTAATGTCATGCCACGCCCGACGTTGACGAACGTGTGTACTGTCCAAGGGTGGTGATGTCATGCCACGCTCGATGTTGCCGACCGTGTGTGCTGTCCAAGGGCGATGATGTCATGTCACGCCCGACGTTGCCGACCGTGTGTATTGTTCAAGGGAGGTGATGCCATGCCACGCCCGACGTTGCCGACCGTGTGTGCTGTCGAAGGGCGGTGATGTCCTGCCACGCTTGACGTTGCCGACCGTGTGTGCTGTACAAGGGCGGTGATGTCATGCCACGCTCGATGTTGCCGACCGTGTGTGCTGTCTAAGGGCAATGATGTCATGCCACACCCGACGTTGTCGACCGTGTGTATTGTCCAAGGGCGGTGATGCCATACCACGCCCGACGTTGCCGATCGTGTGTGCTGTCGAAGGGCGGTGATGTCCTGCCACGCTCAACGTTGCCGACCGTGTGTGCTGTCCAAGGGCGGTGATGTCATGCCACGCCCGATGTTGCCAACCGTGTGTGTTGTCCAAGGGCAATGAAGCCATGCCACGCCCGACGTTGCCGACCATGTGTGCTGTCCAAGGGCGGTGATGTCATCATGCCACGGTCGGCATCTATTCTAAGGGAAGTGATGTCATGCCACACCCCACGTCGTTCGACCATGTATGCTAGCCAAAGGCGATGATAGCATGCAACGCCTGACGCCGTCCGACCGTCTGTGCTGCCCAAAGGCAATGATGGCATGCCACGCCCGATGTCGTTCGACCATGTTTGCCGTCCAAGAGCGATGATGGCATGCCATGCCCGACGCTGTTCGACTGTCTGTGCAGCCCAAAAGCGATGTTTGCATGCCACGCCCGACGTCGTTCGACCGTGTGTGCTTCCCAAAGGCGATGATGGAATGCCACGCCCGACATCATTCGACAGTGTGTGCTTCCCAAAGGCGATGATGGCATGCCATGCCCGACGTCGTTCGACCGTGTGTGCTGCCCAAAGGCGATGATGGCATGCCACGACCGACGTCGTTTGACCGTGTGTGCTGCCCAAAGTCAATGATGGCATGCCACGCCCGACGTCGTTTAACCGTGAGTGCTGTCCAAAGGCGGTGATGGCTTGTCACGCTTGACGTCGTTCGATCGTGTTTGCTGTCCAAGGGCTATGATGGCATGCCACACCCGACATCGTTCGACCGTTTGTGTTGCCCAAAGGCGATGATGGCATGCCACGCCTGACGTCATTCGAGCTTTTTTGCGATCCAAGGGCTATGATGGCATGCCACGCGCGACGTCTTTCGACCGTGTGTGCTGTCCAATGGCGATGATGGCATGCCACGCCCGACGCCATCCGATTGTGTGTGCTCTCTAAAGGCGGCGATGTTATGCCACGCCCGACGTTTCTGACCGTTTGTACTATCCAAGGGCGGTGATGCCATGCCATGCGCGACATCGTTCGACCGTGTGTGCTTCCCAAAGGTGATGATGGCATGCCACGCCTGACGTCGTTCGACTGTGTGTGCTACCCAAAGGTGATGATGGCATGCCACGCCCGACGCCGTCCGATCGTCGGTGCTGCCCAAAGGCGATGATGGCATGCCATGCCCGACGTCGTCCGATCGTGTTTGCCATCCCAGGGCGATGATGGCATGCCACGCCTGATGTTATCCAACTGTGTAAGCTAGTCCAAAGGCGATGATGGCATGCCAAGCCCGACATCGTTCGATAGTGTGTGCTTCCCAAAGGCGATGATGGCATGCAACGCCCGACCTCGTTCGACTGTGTGTGCTGCCCAAAGGCGATGATGGCATGCCACGCCCGACGTCGTTTAACCGTGAGTGCTGTCCAAAGGCGGTGATGGCTTGTCACGCTTGACGTCGTTCGACCGTGTTTGCTGTCCAAGGGCTATGATGGCATGCCACACCCGACATCGTTCGACCGTTTGTGTTGCCCAAAGGCGATGATGGCATGCCACGCCTGACGTCATTCGAGCTTTTTTGCGATCCAAGGGCTATGATGGCATGCCACGCGCGACGTCTTTCGACCGTGTGTGCTGTCCAATGGCGATGATGGCATGCCACGCCCGACGCCATCCGATTGTGTGTGCTCTCTAAAGGCGGCGATGTTATGCCACGCCCGACGTTTCTAACCGTTGTACTATCCAAGGGTGGTGATGCCATGCCATGCGCGACATCGTTCGACCGTGTGTGCTTCCCAAAGGTGATGATGGCATGCCACGCCTGACGTCGTTCGACTGTGTGTGCTACCCAAAGGTGATGATGGCATGCCACGCCCGACGCCGTCCGATCGTCGGTGCTGCCCAAAGGCGATGATGGCATGCCATGCCCGACGTCATCCGATCGTGTTTGCCGTCCAAGGGCGATGATGGCATGCCACGCCCGATGCTATCCAACTGTGTAAGCTAGTCCAAAGGCGATGATGGCATGCCAAGCCCGACATCGTTCGACAGTGTGTGCTTCCCAAAGGCGATGATGGCATGCAACGCCCGACCTCGTTCGACTGTGTGTGCTTCCCAAAGGCGATGATGGCATGCCACGCCCGACGCCGTCCGACGGTCTGTGCTGCCCAAAGGCGATGTTTGCATGCCATGCCTGACGTCGTTCGACCGTGTTTGCCGTCCAAGGGCTATGATGGCATGCCACGCCCGACGTCGTTCGACCGTGTGTGCTGCCCAAAGGCGATGATGGCATGCCACGCCCGACGTCGTTCCACTGTGTGTTGTTCAAAGGCGGTGATCGCATGTCACGCCTGAAGTCCGACCGTGTGTGCTGTCCAAAGGCGGCGATGTCATGTCACGCCGACATTGCTGACCGTGTGTGCTGTCCAAGGGCGGTGATGTCATGCCACGCTCGACGTTGCCGACTGTGCGTGCAGTCAAAGGGCGGTAATGTCATGCCACACCCAACGTTGCCGATTGTGTGTGTTGTCCAAAGGCGATGATGACATGTCACGCCCGACGTCGTTTAACCGTGCGTGCGGCCCAAATGCGATGATGGCATGCCACGCCCGATGTAATGCCACGCCCGTCGTTGCTGACCGTGTGTACTGTCCAAAGGCGCTGATGGCATGCCACGCCCGACGTTGCTGACCGTGTGTGCAGTCCAAGGGCGATGATGTCATGCCACGCCCGACGTTGTCGACCATGTGTGTTGTCCAAGGGTAGTGATGTCATGCCACGCCCGACGTTGTTCAATCGTGTGTTCTTCCCAAAGGCGATGATGGCATGCCACGCCCAACGTCGTTCGACTGTGTGTGCTGACCAAAGGCTATGATGGCATGCCACACCCGACGTCGTCCGGCCGTCAGTGCTGCCCAAAGGTGATGATGACATGCCACGCCTGATGTCGTTCGACAGTGTTTGCAGTCCAAGGGGAATGATGGCTTGCCACGCCCGACGCTATCCAACTGTGTAAGCTAGTCCAAAGGCGATGATGGCATGCCACTCCCGACGTCGTTCGACCGTGTGTGCTCCGCAAAGGCTATGATTACATGTTACGCTCGACGTTGTTCGACCATGTGTGCTTCCCAAAGGAGATGATGGCATGCCACACCCGACATCGTTCGACAGTGTGTGCTTCCCAAAGGCGATGATGGCATGCCACGCCCGACATCGTTCGACTGTATGTGCTGCCCAAAGGCGATGATGGCTTGCCACGCCCGACGCCGTCCGACCGTCTGTGCTGCCCAAAGGCGATGTTTGCATGACACGCCTGACGTCGTTCGACCGTGTTTTCCGTCCAAGGGCGATGATGGCATGCCACGCCCGACGCCGTCTGACTGTGTCATTTAGTCCAAAGGCGATGATGGCATGCCACGCCCAACGTCGTTCGACTGTGTCAGCTAGTCCAAAGGTAATGATGGCATGCCATGCCCGATGTCGTTTGACAGTGTGTGCTTCCCAAAGGCGATGATGGCATGCCACGCCCGACGTTGTCCGACTGTGTGTGCTGTCTGAAGGCGGCAATGTCATGTCATGCCCGACGTTACCGACCATGTGTGCTGTCCAAGGGCGGTGATATCATGCCACACCTGACGTTGCCAACCGTGTGTGCAGTCCAAGGGCGGTTTCGTCATGCCACGCCCGATGTTGCCGACCGTGTGTGCTGTCCAAGGGCGGTGATGTCATCATGCCACGCCAGACTATGCCGAGCGTGTGTGCTGTCCAAGGGCGGTGATGTCATCCCACGGACGAGCCATGCATGCCGTCAAGAGCCCACGCAGCACGCCTACTAAGCCTAGAGGACGCCCATGACGTCCGCCTACCACCGCCTCAAATGCCTCGAAGACGTCGTCGGCATGATTTTGCAAGCTCCCGACGACATAGCACAAACGAGCCATGCATGCCATCAAGCGCCCATGCAGCACGCCTACTAAGCCCACACGACGCCCTTGACGTCCTCCTGCTTTTGCCTCTGTTTCCCCGTAGACGTCGCTGGCATGTTTTTGTTGACGCCCAAGGGCGTAGCACGGACGAGACATGCATTCCGTCAAGCGCCCACGCAGCACGCCTACTAAGCCCAGAGGACGCCCATGACGTCCTCCTACCACCGCCTCAAACGCCCCGCAGACGTCGCGGGCGTGTTTTTGTAAATGCCCAACAACGGAGCACGGACAAGCCATCCATGCCGTCAAGTGACCACGCAGCTCGCCTACTAAGCCCACAGGACGCCATCGACATCCGCCTGCCTTCGCCTCAGCCGCCCCGCAAACGTCGCTAGCATGTTTTGGTAGAAGCCCAATGACGTAGCACGGACGAGCCATGCATGTCGTCAAGCGCCCACGCTGCACGCCCACAAATCTCACAGGACGCCCTCGATGTCCACCTGCCTTTTCCTCACTCGATCCATCGACGTCGCCAAAGTGTTTTTATAAACGCCCAACGGCGTAGCACGGACAAGCCATGCATGCTATCATGCGCCCACGCAGCACGCTTGTTAAGCCCACGGGGCGCCTATGTCGTCTGCCTGCCTTCGCCTCAGGCCAACACCTCTTCCCCCTTTTATATGCTTAAAAAAGTTTTACCAAGGTGACAGGAGTAGACATGGATTTTCCAGAGAATCTTTATGGAAATGTGCAACCCAAATATGCACGTTCTAAGATACAAAAACACATCATCTTTCATAAATGACCTTAATATATATAAGAAAATATTTTTCAACATTTTTTTTTATTTTTATTTTTTTCGAAAATTCTGAAAAATTAGTAATCAATTAATAAAAATAGGGAAAATATCAAAATAATATGAAATCAACTCTGAAAATTCATAAATAAATATGTGACTCTCAAAATAAAAAATTTAATAAACTTTATTTTTTAAAACGAGACGTAAAAAATAAAAAAGGGTAAAAATAAATTATAAAATAATGATTAAAAGTCGGAAAAATATGGAAATGCTCGAAAACACTTCTAAACATGTTAAATAAATGATAATATATATATTTGCACAAATAAAAGATGTTTCAATATCGTACGAATTGTAAAAGTAACGAAAATAATGCGAAAGAGCCACGTTAGACGGAAACGTAAGAGAATAGATTATGTAAAGTAGATGAATATGTTTGTTATGCATGGAGGTTGTTTCAAAATCCATTGATTTATGTACGGCATGAACATCTGCATGTTTTGTTTAGAACTTGAACAATGTCACGCAAGCCACGACCGATGCGGACAAGCCACGACCGACCTTTGTGTGCAGGCACGTCCGACAACGGCCGACAGTTTGTGCTGTCCAAGGGCTATGATGGCATGTCACGCCCGACGATGGCCGACCGTCTGCGCTGGTCCAAGGGCGATAAAGCATGCAGCGCCTGACGCCGTCCGACCGTGTGTGCTGTCCAAGGGCTATGATGGCATGCCACGCGCGACGACGGCCGACCGTCTGTGCTGTCCAAAGGTGATGATGGCATGCCACGCCCGACGACGGCCGACCGTCTGTGCTCTCCAAAGTAGATGATGGCATGCCACGCCCGACGTCGTCGACCGTGTATGCTATCCAAGAGCTATGATGGCATGGCACGCCCGACGACGGTCGATCGTATGTGCTGTCCAAGGGCGATGATGGCATGCGACGCTCGACGCCGTCTGACCGTGTGTGATTCCCAAGGGCGATGATTGCATGCCACGCCCGACGCCGTTCTACTGTCTGTGCTGCCCAAAGGCGATGATTGCATGCCATGCCCGACGTCGTTCGACCGTGTTTCCTGTCCAAGGGCGATGATGGCATGCCACGCCCGACGCCGTACGACTGTGTCAGCTAGTCCAAAGGCAATGATGGCATGCCACGCCCAACGTCGTTCGATCGTGTGTGCTGCCCAGAGGCGAGATGGCATGCCACGCCCGACGTCGTTCGACCGTGTGTGTTGCCCAAAGGCGATGATGGCATGAAACGCTCGACATCGTTCGATCCTATGTGCTCCCCAAAGGCGATGATGGCATGCCACGCCCGACGTTGTTTGACTGTGTGTGCTGGCCAAAGGCGATGATGGCATGCAATGCCCGACGCCGTCTGACCGTCTGTGTTACCCAATGGCAATGAAGGCATGTCACGCCCGACGTCATTCGACCATGTTTGCCGTCCAAGGGAGATGAAGGCATGCCACGCTCGAAGCCGTTCCATTATGTCAGCTAGTCCATAGACGATAATTGCATGTCACGCCTGACGTCGTTCGACCGTGTTTGCCGTTCAAGGGCTATGATGGCATGCCATGCCTGGCGTCGTTTGATCGTGTTTGCTGCCAAGGGCTATGATGGCATGCCACGCCTGACGTCGTTCGACCGTGTGTGCTGCCCAAAGGAGATGATGGCATGCCACGCCCGACGAGTTCGACCGTGTTTGTTGTCCAAAGGCGATGATGGCATGTTACGCCTGACGTCCGACCGTGTGTGCTATCCAAAGGCGGCGATGTCATGCCACGCCCGACGTTGCTGACCATGTGTGCTGTCAAAGGGCGGTAATGTCATGCCACGCCCGACGTTGCCGATCGTGTGTGTAGTCCAAGGGCGGTAATGTCACGCCACGCCCGACGTTGACGACCGTGTGTGCTGTCAAAGGGTGGTGATGTCATGCCCCACCCGATGTTGCCGATCGTGTGAGTAGTCCAAGGGCGGTGATGTCATTCCACGCCCGACTTCGTTCGACTATGTGTGTTATTTAAAGGAAGCCAACGTTGCCGACCGTGTGTGCTGTCCAAGGGCGGTGATGTCATGCCACGCCCTACGTTGCCGACCGTGTGTGTTTTCCAAGGGCAATGATGTCATGCCACGCCCGACGTTGCCGAGCGTGTGTGCAGTCCAAGGGCGGTGATATCATACCACGCCCCACGTCGCCGAGCGTGTGTGCTGTCCAAGGGCGGTGAGGTCATCATGACACACCCGACGTTGCCGACCGTGTGTGTAGTCCAAGGGTGGTAATGTCACGCCACGCCGGACTTTGACGACCGTGTGTGCTGTCCATGGTCGGTGATGTCATGCAACGCCCGACGTTGGGGAGCGTGTGTGCTGTCCAAGGGCGGTGATGTCAGCATGCGACGCCTGACGTTCCCGACCATGTGTGCTGTCCAAGTGCGTTGATTTCATGCCACGCCCGACATTGCCGACCGTCTGTGTTGTCCAAGGGCGGTGATGGCATGCCACGCCCGACGTCGTTCGACCATGTTTTCCATCCAAGGATTATGATGGCATGCCACGCCCGACGCCGTCCAACTGTGTCAACTAGTCCAAAGGTGATGATAGCATGCCACGCCCGACGTCGTTCGATCATTTGTGCTGCCCAATGGCGATGATGACATGCCACACCTGACGCTGTTCGACCGTGTGTGCTGTCCAAAGGCGGTGATGGCATGTCACGCCTTACATCGTTCAACCGTGTTTGCCATCCAAGGGCTATGATGGCATGCCACGCCCGACATTGTTCGACCGTTTGTGCAGTCCAAGGGCGTGATGTCATGCCACGCCTGACGTTGATGACCGTGTGTGCTGTCCAAGGGCGTGATGTCATGCCACGCCCGACGTTGCCGACTGTGTGTGCTTTCCAAGGGCGGTGATGTCATGCCACGACCGACGTTGCCGACCGCGTGTGCAGTCCAAGGGCGGTGATGTCATGCCACGCCCGACGTTGTCGACCGCATCTGCTGTCCAAATGCGGTGATGTCATCATGCCACGCCCGACGTTGCCGACCGTGTTTGTTGTCCAAGGGCGGTGATGTCATGCCACGCCCGACGTCGTCGGCATGTTTTTGCAAGCTCCCAACGGCGTAGCACGGATGAGCCATGCATGCCATCAAGCGCCCATGCCAGCACGCCTACTAAGCCCATAGGACGCCTTTGACATCTGCCTGCTTTTGCCTAAGTTTCCCCGCATACGTCGTTGGCATGATTTTGTAGACGCCCAACGACGTATCACGGACGAGCGATGCATGCCGTAAAGCGCCCACGCAGCACGCCTACAAATCCTACAGGACGCCCTCGACGTCCCTTTGCCTTTGCCTCACTCGACCCATTGACGTCACCGATGTGTTTTTATAAACGCCCAACAGCGTAGCACGGACAAGACATGCATGCCATCAAGCGCCCACGCAACACGCCTGCTAAGCCCATGGGATGCCTATGTCGTCTGCCTGCCTGCGCCTCAGTCTGCCTTTAACACCTCTACCCTCTTAAATATGCTTAAAAAAGTTTACCCATGTGACAGGAGTAGACATGGCTTTTCCAGAGAATCATAATGGAAATGTACAACCCAAATATGCACGTTCTAAGGTACAAACACACATCATCTTTCATAAATGACCTTAATATATATATATAAAAAATATTTTTCAACATTTTTTTTATTTTTATTTTTTTCAAAAATTCCGAAAAATTAGTTATAAATTAATAAAAAATAGGGAAAATATAGAAAAAATATGAATTCAACTCCGAAAATTCACAAATAAATATGGGAAACTTTAAATAAAAAATTTAATAAACTTTTATTTTTTAAAATGAGACGTAAAAAATAAAAAAGCGTAAAAATAAATTATAAAATAATGATTAAAAGTCAGAAAAATATGGAAATGCTTGAAAACACTTCTAAACATGTTAAATTAATGATAATATATATTTGCACAAGTAAAAGATGTTTCAATATCGTACAAACCGTAAAAGTAATGAAAATGATGCGAAAGAGCCACGTTTGGCGGAAACGTCAGAGAATAGATTAAGGAAAGTAGATGAATATGTTTGTTATGCATGGAGGTTGTTTCAAAATTCTTTGATTGATGTACGGCATGAACAGTCACATTTTTTGTTTAGAACTCGAACAATGTCACGCAAGCCACGACCGATGCGAGCAGGCCATGGCCGACCGTTGTGGGCAGGCACTTCCGACGACGGCCAACTATTTGTGCTGTCCAAGGGTTATTATGGCATGCCACGCCCGACGATGGCAGACTGCTGTGCTGGTCCAAGGGCGATGATGGCATGCAGCGCCCGACGCCGTCCGACCATGTGTGTTGTCCAAGGGCTATGATAGCATGCCACGCCCGACGACGGCCGACCGTCTGTGCTGTCCAAAGGCGATGATGGCATGCCACGCCCGACACCGTACGACTGTGTGTTCTATCCAAGGGCTATGATGGCATGGCACGCCCGACGACAGCCGACCATCTGTGCTGTCTAAGGGCGATGATGGCATGCGACGACCGACGCTGTTCCACTGTCTGTGCTGCCCAAGGGCGATGATGGCATGCCACGCCCGATGCCGTTCGACTGTCTGTGCTGCCCAAAGGCGATGATTGCATGCCACGCCCGACGCCGTCGGACTGTGTCAGCTAGTCCAAAGGCGATGATGGCATGCCATGCCCGACATGTTCGACCGTGTGTGCTGCCCAGAGGCGATGATCGCATGCCACGCCTAATGTCGTTCGACCGTCTGTGCTGCCCAAAGGCGATGATGGCATGCCACGCCCGACGTCGTTCGACCGTCTGTGCTGCCCAAAGGCGATGATGGCATGCCACGCCCGACGTTGTTCGACTGTGTGTGCTGGCCAGAGGCGATGATGGCATGCAATGCCCGACGCAGTTCGACGGTATGTGCTGCCCAAAGGCAATAATGATATGCGACGCCCGACGTCGTTCGACCATGCTTGTTGTCCAAGGTGATGATGGCATGCCACGCCCGACGTCGTTCGACCGTGTGTGCTGCCTTAAGGCGATGATGGCATGCCACGCCCGACGTCGTTCGATCGTGTGTGCTGTCCAAAGGCGGTGATGGCATGTCACGCCTGACGTCGTTCGACCGTGTTTGCCGTCCAAAGGCAATGATGGCATGCCACGCCCGACATCGTTCGACCGTTTGTGCTGCCCAAAGGCGATGATGGCATGCCACGCCTGACGTCGTTAGACGGTGTTTGCCGTCCAAGGGCTATGATGGCATGCCACGCCCGGCGTTATTCGACCGTGTGTGCTGCCCAAAGGCGATGATTGCATGCCACGCCCGACGTCGTCCGACCGTGTGTGCTGTCAAAAGGCGACGATGACATGCCACGCCCGACGTTGCTGACCATGTGTGCTGTCCAAGGGCGTTGATGTCATGCCACGCCCGACGTTGCCAACCGTGTCTGCAGTCCAAGGGCGGTAATGTCATGCCACGCCCGACGTTGACGACCGTGTGTACTGTCCAAGGGCGATAATGTCATGCCACGCCTGACATTTCCGACCGTGTGTGCAGTCCAAGGGCGGTGATGTCATGTCACGCTCGACGTTGCCGAGCGTGTGTGCTGTCCAAGGGCGGTGATGTCATCATGCCACGCCCAACATTGCCGACCGTGTGTGCTGTCCAAGGGCGGTGATGTCATGCCACGCCCGACGTTGCCGACCGTGTATGCTGTCCAAGGGCGATGATGTCATCATGCCACGCACGACGTTGCCGACCGTGTGTGCTGTCTAAGGGCGGTGATTTCATTGCATGCCCGACATCGTCTAACCGCGTGTGCTGCCCTAAGGCAATGATGGCATGCAATGTCAGACGTCGTTCGACCGTGTGTGCTGCCCAAAGGCGATGATGGCATGCGATGCCCGAAGTCGTTCGACCGCGCATGCTGTCAAAAGGCGATGATGGCATGTCACGCCTGACGTAGTTTGACCGTGTTTGCTGTCCAAGGGCTATGATGGCATGCCACGCCCGACGTCTTTCGACCGTTTGTGCTGCCCAAAGGCGATGATGGCATGCCATGCCTGACGTCGTTTGACCGTATTTGCCGTCCAAGGGCTATGATGGCATGCCACGCCCGACGTCGTTCGACCGTGTGTGCTGCCCAAAGGCGATGATGGCATGTCATGCCCGACGTCGTCCAACCGTGCGTGCTGTACAAAGGCGGCGATGTCATGCCACGCCCGACGTTGCCGACCGTGTGTGCTGTCCAACGGCGGTGATGTCATGCCACGCCCGATGTTGCTGACCGTGTGTGCAGTCCGAGGACGATGATGTCATGCCACGCCCGACATTGCCGATCTTATGTGCTGTCCAAGGGCGGTGATGTCATGCCACGCCCGACGTTGCCGATCGTGTGTGCAGTCCAAGGGCGGTGATGTCATGCCACGCCTGACGTTAGCGACAATGTGTTCTATCCAAGGGCGGTGATGTCTTGCCACGCCGGATGTCGTGCGATCGTGCCCGAGCTTTGGCCGCCCCCCAATCCATGCTAGTCCACGCCCCGAGTCGATCGGTGGACCGACTCGTCACAGTTCCACATCCGACCGGCGCGCACCACCGGCCCCTATCTGTTTCCCTCCCCACAATTTCAAGCACTCTTTGACTCTCTTTTCAAAGTCCTTTTCATCTTTCCCTCACGGTACTTGTTTGCTATCGGCCTCTCACCAGTATTTAGCCTTGGACGGAATTCAACGCCCGCTTTGGGTTGCATTCCCAAACAACTCGACTCGTAGATAGCGCCTCGTGGTGCGACGGGGTCCAGGCACAACAAGGTTCTCACCCTCTCCGGCGCCCCCTTCCAGGGGACGGGCCCGGTCCGCCGCTGAGGACGCTTCTC
>CM067870.1:17761891-17809391 GCA_034621305.1 Solanum pimpinellifolium | reverse complement strand
ATCATTGTCTTCTCCCAAACATGCAATGGTTGCTGCCGATGTTAACTTCACGTTGACACTCTAGCCATCAGCTGGATTTATCCCTCCATCTTCTATGCCTTTTCCATGGGAACCATACATGTTCCTCCTTTCTCCATGATCATCAATTGTAGGAGATAAGGATCGATCACAGTATGGCACTGCTGGAAGAACTCCTGCCCAAGAATAATATCATAGATATCTAAGGGAGCAACGATGAACATGGTTTTTCCTTGCCAGTCGCTTATCGTGATGCTCACTCCGTGCGCAACTCCATCCACAGGAGTTGGTGGTGCATTGACCGTCTTGAGTTGGATGTTGGTTGGACTATAACGCAACCCCAACCTCGTTGCTGCCGTCTTGGCCATGAGATTGGCCTCTGCACCATTGTCAACAAACACACGAGCACGTTTCCCATTGATCGTGATGTCGACACATTGAGCGCATGCCTTAGACATAACAAGCCCCTGCTCCGCATGCTTCGGCTTCGCTTGCCTTGGCTTCTCTTACCTTGGTGTCTTTGATGGTTTCTTGGTGACAGCTCCGCATAGACTTATCAAGCCCAACTGCTTAGTCTCCTCGACTTCATCTTCTTCTTGGGCTTCCTTTTCCTTCCGCTCTCGTAGGATAGCACCAAGACTCTTCAGTTCATGGCACTTTGCATAACTATGCGTCCCGTTGCATATGTAACAACCATCTCCGTTGGCAAACTATTTCCTCACCGTGTTGCCACGATCTCTGGATTTCTTGTTGTTGGACCTGTAGGTGTCACGCCTGTGAGGCCGTTGCTCCCCGCCTCGCCTCTTGGGTTGTGGTTGTTGCTCTTCGCCTTCGCCACAATCTTCCCCACTATCATCTTGACTACCTTCCTCGTCGTCCTCCTCGGCACTGTGACACTTCTCCTGCCAGAAGTCTGCCAAGGCTTCGGCCTACGTGATGGCTTCATCAATAGTCCCGACCTGTCGCCGCTCCAACTCCGTTCTGGCCCAACTTTACAGCCCATCCAGGAAGTGGAACAACATATCTTCATCCGTGAGGTTGGGAATCTGAAGCGTAAAGGATGTGAACTCTCGCACATACGAGCGTATTGTCACAGACTTTTTGAATCGGACATTACTCCGTGCGGCACTTGACGGTCTACTCACGATTCTTGCACGATCTTGTAGACTCAAGTAAGCCTTCCTCTACTTGGATCGCTAAGAGAACTTTAGAAAGAGAAAACAAAGACAGATTTGGAAGAATGGACTAGTATCTTATTAGTCAATGAATTGTTGGATGCTTTACAAAATACAATGACCCTACTATTTATACTACTCTAAACACTAAGAGTAAATAAATACAACTATACAAGTCCCTATGTTCATGCACTCAAGGCATGACTACATTCTAAGAATGTCTAAGTCTTCCAAAAAGGGACTCCTAGCCTTAACTAGTCTGCCCCACGTTCTGCCAAGCCTCTCCAAGGCTTGAAACTGCCGCCCCATTGATTGCTGTAACAGCTGTAATGGCTGTAACTGCTGTAATAGCTGAAACTGCTGAAACGGTTGCCCCTCCAACTGCTGCCTGCCCCTTTGCCTGCTGGCCTGCTTGGGCAGTCTGCCCCTTGCGCCTGCTGCTGGCTGCCTGGACGGGTCGTGATCTGCCGGGGTATCTGGCGGGTCGTGACAAACTCCCCCACCTGATGATGCGACGACCGCGTCGCATTGCGTCCGTATCGGCGTTGAGTTCTGCCGGATGACCATCAACTCGCGTACTCGATCAATCCCTTCGAGCAGCCTCTTCATCGATGTCCCGTCCTTTCTCGACCCAATCTTCCGAACTTCCTCCTTCAACGGAGGCAAGTGCTCCGGCGGCTTCTTCATCATGTCAGCGTCCCAACTCGGAACCGTCTTTCTGCGCGGTGGCAAGGACTTCCCTGCACCATTATCTTCTCTCGAACTTGCAATGGTTGCTACCAGTGTTAACCTTCTTCTCACGTCGACCCTCTCGAGCTTCATGGCTGTCAATCTAGCCTGTCCCTCCGTCGCCTGTGCCTTCACCATGGGAACTGTGTATTCCCTTTCTTTCTCCATGATTGTCAATTTTTGGAGATGAGGATCGATTACTGCATGGCACTGCTGGAAGAATTTTTGCCCAAGAATAACATCAAACATATTGATGGGGGCGACAATGAACTTGGTTTTCCCTTGCCAATCTCATACCATGATGTTCACGCCGTGTGCTACTCCAACTATGGGAGTCGGTGATACGTTGACAGTTCTGATTTGGGCATTGCTTGCAGTATATCACAACCCCAACCTCTTTGCTGCCGTCTTGGTCATAACATTGACCTCCGCACCAGTGTTGACCAACGCACGATCAGGTTTCCCATTGACCGTGATGTCGACTGTTTGAGCCCACGCCATAGACTTTGCAAGTCCCTTGTCATGCTTTGGCTCCACTTGCCTTCGCTCAACTTGCCTTGGCCTCGTCGATGGTTGTTCAATCGCAGCTCCGCATAGGCTTACCACGCCCAACTGCTTAGTCTTCCCGACTTCCTCTTGGGCTTTTGCTTCCTTTCGCTCATGGAGTATAGCACCAAGACTTTTTAGTTCATGGCATCTCTTGTAACCATGCGTCCCTTTGCATATGAAACAACCGTCCTTGGAATCCCGTACCGTGTTGCCACGATCTCCGGGCTTCTTGCCGCTGGACCCGTAGGTGTCACGCCTCTTGGGTTGTGGAGTTTGCTCCTCGCCTTCGGCACTGACATCCCCACTATCATCATGACTGCCTACCTCGTCGTCCACCTCGGCACTAAGAGACTTCTCTCGCCTGAAGTCTGTCAAGGCTTCAGCCTGCGTGATGGCGTCATCTATAGTCCTTACTTGCCACCGTTCCAACTCTGTTCTGGCCCAATTTTGCAGCCCATCCATGAAGTAGAACAATGCGTCATCGTCCTTGAGGTCAGGAATCTGAAATGTAAGGGTGGTAAACTCCCGCACATACGCGCGTATGCTGCCCTTTTGTCTCAACTCCCGCATCTTGCGCTTTGCCTCATAGAAAACGTTGCTAGGGAGGAACGCCTTCTTGAACTCCACACGGAACTTCTCCCATATGTTCAACGCGCATGTCCTCTTTGCGATGTCAGACTCTTTACGCTTCCACCATAGCATGGCCAACTCCGAAAGATACAACACAGCAGTGTTGATCTTGTTCACATCACTACGGACCCGCATACACTTGAAATTATTTTCCAAGTACCAAAGGAAATTATCCACCGCTTGCGCGTCATGGACGCCTATGAAGACTGGTGGTTTGGGCGCCTCAACTCTAGCTTCCCTTTCCTGGTCATGTGATGAGGATCCACCAACCTCTCTATCCTCCTCGAGTGCTGCCACCTTGGCCTTAAGCGACTGGATTGTGCCAAGTGCTTCCCTAAATCTGATCTCTAAGGAAGTAATGGCCTCCTTTGTCTCGTACTCGGCTCGCTGGCATGCCTCCAACTCCTTCCGGACGTTCTCAACTTCCTCAAGGGAGTACTCTTCAAGAGCTTTGAGATCTCTGTCCGTTCTATTCAAGCGCTGGCCTATGATCTCAACGGCTTGCCTCACCATTTCGACCCTTGCAATCCACTCCGGTCCGACAGTAACGTCCACGGACTCCTCGCCTGTGTCTACGTCACTTCCATCGACAATCTGGGGAGGGAGAGACGTTTGCCCTTCGCTTGGTGTAGGAACATTTGGTGGAGGAATACTTGGGGGAAGTCCGGGCGGATTGGGTTCATTACCCGTCTGCTACTTCTTCCCTTTCTTGTTCTTCTTGCCACAATCAGTGCGGACATTGGGGGTGCTGCTAGTGCCGTCTCCTTCGTTCTTCATTCTCTTACGATGAACTTGCTCTGATACCAATTGTCACGGACTTTTCGAATCGGACAATACTCCGTGCGGCACTTGACGGTCTACTCACAATTCTTGCACGATCTTGTAGACTCAAGTAAGCCTTCCTCTACTTGGATCGCTAAGAGAACTTTAGAAAGAGAAAACAAAGACATATTTGGAAGAATGGACTAGTATCTTATTAGTCAATGAATTGTTGGATGCTTTACAAAATACAATGACCCTACTATTTATACTACTCTAACCAC
Source organism: Solanum pimpinellifolium (assembly GCA_034621305.1). Taxonomy (NCBI): domain Eukaryota; kingdom Viridiplantae; phylum Streptophyta; class Magnoliopsida; order Solanales; family Solanaceae; genus Solanum; species Solanum pimpinellifolium. The sequence continues at coordinate 17,805,247 of CM067870.1, read as the reverse complement.
TAAGAGTAAATAAATACAACTATACAAGTCCCTATGTTCATGCACTCAAGGCATGACTACATTCTAAGAATGTCTAAGTCTTCCAAAAAGGGACTCCTAGCCTTAACTAGTCTGCCCCACGTTCTTCCAAGCCTCTCCAAGGCTTGAAACTGCTGCCCCATTGATTGCTGTAACAGCTGTAACGGCTGTAACAGCTGAAACTGCTGAAACGGTTGCCCCTCCAACTGTTGCCTGCCCCTTTGCCTGCTGGCCTGCTTGGGCAGTCTGCCCCTTGCGCCTGCTGCTGGCTGCCTGGACGGGTCGCGATCTGCCGGGGTATCTGGCGGGTCGTGACAGTATGCTCCCCTTTTGCTTTAACTCCCTAAACTTGCGCTTTGCCTCATAAATGACGTTGTTAGGGAGAACGCCTTCTTGAACTCCTCGCGGAATTGCTCCCACGTGTTCATAGTGCATGTCCCCTTCTTGATGTCGAACTCTTTACACCTCCACCATAGCATGTGCATCTCCAAAAGATACAACACAGCATTGTTGATCTTGTTCACATCATTTCGTACCGGATTACACTTGAAGTAATTCTCCAAGTGCCATAGGAAATTCTCCACCTCCTGTGCGTCGCGGACGCCTTTGAACATAGGTGGCCTGGGAGCCTAAACTCTGGCCTCCCTTTCTCGGTCTAGTGATGTGGATCCACCAACCTTCCTATCTTCCTTGAATGCTTCCGTTTGGGTTCACCCCGTACATGGGATGCGAGGGGCGAAAGGCGACCGTTTGCACGTGCACAATGCCTAGGCATTAGGTATGCAGCACAGGAATCCAACATCCGACCAGCCTAGATTGCGCTTCATCCGCCACCGAATTGGCATGCGAGTTTGTACGTCGCTGCTCAAAGTAGGGATCCAACCTAACCACACATGCTTAATACCACTCATGCGCCGTACGTGAATAGCTCTGTAAATGCACGCCCGATATCCACCCCGCCGCCCGACATGAGATGTCGTGCGATGACGCTGATGCCTTCTTTGCAAGGTAATTTGCGCGCCTACTGCCTTCCTTGGATGTGGTTGCCGTTTCTCAGGCTCCCTCTCCGAAATCAAACCCTAATTCTCTATCACCCGTCACCACCATGGTAGGTTACTATCCTACCATCAAAAGTTGATAGGGCAGAAATTTAAATGATGTGTCGCCGGCATGATGGTCGTGCGATCTGTCGAGTTATCATGAATCATCGCAGCAACGGGTAGAGCCCGTGTCGACCTTTTATCTAATAAATGCATCTCTCCATAAAGTCGAGGTTTGTTGCACGTATTAGCTCTAGAATTACTACGGTTATCCGAGTAGTATATACCATCAACCAAACTATAGCTGATTTAATGAGCCATTCGCAGTTTCACAGCCTGAATTTGTTCATACTTACACATGCATGGCTTAATCTTTGAGACAAGCATATGAATACTGGAGGGATCAACAAGGTAGCATTCCTCAACGACGCCGCGTGCCGCATGAGCCCGGCACGTCCTTTTGGGCACGGTCGGGTCATAGGCGAGCGCGGCAGTCATTCGCAAGGAGCATTCATTTTGGGTAGATAGAAGCCGGTGAAGGCCCCATGCCAACTGCGTCTACCGTATCAGAGAATTCGAGGCGCCGCTCACGGACCACACAATCGCACGACGAAGCGAGGAAAGTAGTGGGACGCAAGAGCATCTTTTGGGTTCACCCCGCGCATGGGATACGAAGGGCGAAAGGCGACTTTTTGCACTTGCACAATGCCTAGGCATTAGGTATGCGGCACAAGAATCCAACATCCGACCAGCCTAGATTGCGCTTCAGCCGCCACTGAATTGGCATGCGAGTTAGGACATCGCTGCTCGAAGCAGGGATCCAACCTTACAACACATGCCCAATACAACTCATGCACCGTACGTGAATAGCCTTGTCAATGCACGCCCAACATCCACCCCGCCGCCTGACATGAGATGCCGTGCGACGACGCCGATTCCTTCTTTGCAAGGCCAATGCTACACCCGTCGTTGCGCGCCTACCCAAGGGAGTTGAGAATTTAATCACTGCAAAGATTGTTGGAGGAAGACCTAGGTTCACACAAGGGAACCGCCAATGCCCGGTCCATAATAGCGTTTGGCCGCACATGGCCTTACATGCCCCGTGCGTGCGACACCTAGAGTTAGCCGTAACAGGAGCTCTATAACTCACCACTCGCCCGAAAGCACTGCCGTTTCCACACCAAATGCTATTATAAACCGATCTTGAGAAGTGCCCTCGGAGGCGCACGTTCACCCCGCAGACGTCGTTGGCATGTTTTTGTAAGCGCCCAACGGCGTAGCACGGACAACCCATGCATGCCATCAAGTGCCCACGCAGCATTCTAACTAAGCCCACAGGAAGCCCGTGACGTCCGCCTTGTAACTCCTCGGTCGCCCCGCAAACGTCGTCAGCATGTTTTTGCAAGCGCCCAACGGCGTAGCCCGGACGAGCCATGCATGCCATCAAGCGCCCATGCAGCACGCCTACTAAGCCCACAGGATGCCCTTGACGTCCTCCTGCTTTCGCCTCAGTTGCCCCGCAGACATCGCTGGCATGTTTTTGTTGACGCCCAACGGCGTAGCACAGACGAGCCATGAATGCTTTCAAGCGCCCACACAGCACGCCTACTAAGCCCACAGGACGCCCATGACGTCCGCCTGCCGCCGCCTCAAACGCCCCGCATACGTCACGGGCATGTTTTTTTAAACGCCCAACAGCGTAGCACAGATGAGCCATGCATGCCATCAAGTGTCCACGCAGCACGCCTACTAAGCCCACGCCCTCGACGTCCGCCTACCTTCGCCTCAGCCGCCCCGTAGACGTCGCTAGCATGTTTTTGTAGACGCCCAACGACGTAGCACGAACGAGCCATGCATGCCGTCAAGCGCCCACGCAGCACGCCTACTAAGCCCACAGGTAGCCCTCGATGTCCGCCTGCATTTGCCTCACTCGACCCATCGACGTTGCCGACGTGTTTTTAGAAACGCCCAACGGCGTAGCACGGACAAGCCATGCATTCCATCAAGCGCCCACGCAGCACGCCTGCTAAGCCCACGGGACGCCTATGCCGCTGCCTGCCTGCGCCTTTGTCTGCCTCCAACACCTCTACCCCCCATATATATGCTTAAAAAAGTTTTACCCATGTGACAGGAGTAGACATGGATTTTCCAGAGAGTCATAATGGAAATGTAGAACCCAAATATGCACGTTCAAAGGTACGAACACACATCATCTTTCATAAAATGACATTAATATATATATAAAAAAATATTTTTCAACATTTTTTTTTAATTTTTATTTTTTTGGAAAATTCCAAAAAATTAGTAATAAATTAATAAAAAAATAGGGAAAATATCGAAAAATATGAAATCAACTACGAAAATTCAGAAATAAATATGGGAACCTTAAAATAAAAAATTTAATAAATTTTATTTCCTAAAAGAAGACGTAAAAAATAAAAAAGCGTAAAAATAAATTATAAAATAATTATTAAAAGTTTGAAAAATATGGAAATGCTCGAAAACACTTCTAAACATGTTAAATTAATGATACAATATATATTTGCACAAATAAAACATTTTTCAATATCGTACGAATCGTAAAAGTAATAAAAATGATGCGAAAGAGCCACGTTAGGTGGAAACGTTAGAGAATAGATAATGGAAAGTAGATGAATATGTTTGTTATGCATGGAGGTTTTTTCAAAATCCTTTGATTTATGTACGGCATGAACATCCACATGTTTTGTTTAGAACTTGGACAATATCGCGCAAGCCACGACCGATGCGGGCAGGCCACTGCCGACCGTTCAGTTCAAGCACGTCCGACAATGGCCGGTCGTTTGTGCTGTCCAAGGGCTATGATGGCATGTCGCGCCCGACGACAGTCGATCGTTTGTGCTGGTCCAAGGGCGATGATGGCATGCCATGCCACGCCGTTTGACTGTCTGTGCTGCAAAAAGGCGATGATTGCATGCCACGTCCGACGTTGTTCGACCGTGTGCGCAGTCCAAGGGCGGTGATGTCATGCCATGCCCGACGTTGCCGAGAGTGTGTGCTATCCAAGAGAGGTGATCTCATCATGCCACACCCGATATTGCCGACCGTGTGTGCTGTCCAAGGACGGTGATGTCATGCCACGCCCGACGTTGCCGACCGTGTGTGCAGTCCAAGGGCGGTGATGTAATGTCACGCCTGACGTTGCCGATCGTGTGTGCTGTCCAAGGGCGGTGATGTCATCATTCCACGCCCAACGTTGCCGAACGTGTGTGCTGTCCAAGGGCGGTGATGTCATGCCACGCCCGACGTCGTCCGACCATGTGTGCTGCCCAAAGGCGATGATGGCATGCAACGCCCGACGCCGTTCGATCTTGTGTGCTCCCCAAAGGCGATGATGGCATGCAACGCCAGACGCCGTTCGACCGTCTGTTCTGCCCAAAGGCAATGATGACATGCCACGCCCGACGTGTTTGACCTTGTTTGTCGTCCAAGGGCGATGATGGCATGCCACGCCCGACGCCATTCGACTGTGTCAGCTAGTCCAAAGGTGATGATGGCATGCCACGCCCGACGTCGTTCGACCGTATGTGCTGCTTTAAAGGCGATGATGGCATATGCCACGCCCGACGTTGTTCGACCGTGTGTGCTGCCCAAAGGCGATGATAGTATGCCACACCCGACATCGTCCGACCGCGTGTGCTGTCCAAAGGCGGCGATGTCATGCCACGCCCAACGTCGTTCGACTGTGTTTGCCATCCAAGGGCTATTATGGCATGCCACGCCCGACGTTTGTGCTGCCCAAAGGCGATGATGGCATGCCACGCTTGACATCTTTCGACGGTGTTTGCGGTGCAAGGGCTATGATGTCATGCCACGCCCGACATCGTTCGATTGTGTGTGCTGCCCAAAGGCGATGATGACATGCCACACCCGACGTCGTTCGACCGTGTGTGCTGCCCAAAGGCGATGATGGCATGCCACACTCGACGTCGTCTGCCTGCTTTTGCCTCAGTTTCCCCGCAGACGTCGCTGCCATGTTTTTGTTGACGCCTAACGGTGTAGAAGGGACGAGCCATGCATGCCGTCAAGCACCCACGCAGCACGCCTACTAAGCCCACAGGACGCTATCGACGTCCACCTGCCTTTTCCTCAGTCGCCCTGCAAATGTCGCTAGTATGTTTTTGTAGACGCCCAACGACGTATCATGAACGAGCCATGCATGCCATCAAGCACCCACACAGCACGCCTACAAATCCCACAGGACGCCCTCAACGTCCGCCTGCCTTTGCCTCACTCGACCCATTGACGTCGCCGACGTGTTTTTATGAATGCCCAAAAGCGTAGCACGGACAAGCCATGCATGCCATCAAGCGCCCACACAACATGCCTGCTAAGCCCACGGGACGCCTATGCCGTCTGCCTGCCTGCGCTTTTGTCTGCCTCCAACACCTCTACCCCCCATATATATGCTTAATAAAGTTTTACCCATGTGACAGAAGTAGACATGGATTTTCCTGAAAATCATAATGGAAATGTACAACCCAAATATGCACGTTCTAAGGTACAAACACACATCATCTTTCATAAATGACCTTAATATATATAAAAAAATATTTTTCAACATTTTTTTTAATTTTTATTTTTTTCAAAAATTCCAAAAAATTAGTTATAAATTGATAAAAAATAGGAAAAATATATACAAAATATGAAATCAACTCCGAAAATTCATAAATAAATATGGGAACCTTAATATAAAAAATTTAATAAATTTTATTTTTTAAAATGAGATGTAAAAAATAAATAACCGTAAAAATAAATTATAAAATAATGATTAAAAGTCAGAAAAATATGAAAATGCTCGAAAACACTTCTTAACATGTTAAATTAACGATAATATATATATTTGTACAAGGAAAAGATGTTTCAATATCGTACTAACCGAAAAAGTAACGAAAATGATGCGAAAGAACCACGTTAGGCGGAAACGCTAGAGAATAGATAATGGAAGGTAGATGGTATGCCATGCCCGACGTCGTTGGACCGTCTATGCTGCCCTAAGGCGATGTTGTCATGCCACGCCCGACGTCGTTGGATCGTGTGTGCTGCCCAAAGGCGATGATGGCATGCAACGCCCGACGTCGTTCGACTGTGTGTGCCGGCCAAAGGAGATGATGGCATACAACGCCCGACGCCGACCGACCTTCTGTGCTACCCAAAGGCGATGATGGAATGCCAAGCCCGACGTCGTTCGACCGTTTGTGCTGCCCAAAGGCGATGATGGCATGCCACACCTGACTTCGTTTGACTGTGTTTGTCGTCCAAGGGCTATGATGGCATGCCACGCCCGACATCGTTCAACCATGTGTGTTGTCCAAAGGCGGTGATGGCATATCACGCCTGACGTCCGACCGTGTGTGGTGTCCAAAGGCGGTGATTTCATGCCACGCCCGACATTGCTGACCGTGTGTGCTGTCCAAGGGCGGTGATGTCATGCCTCGCCCGACGTTGCCGACCGTGTGTGTAGTCCAAGGGCAGTAATGTCATGCCACGCCCGACGTTGCCGACCGTGTGTGTTGTCCAAAGGCGATGATGGCATGCCACGCCCGACGTCGTTCGACCGTGTGTGTGCTGCCCAAAGGCGATGATGGCATGCCACTCCCGACGTCGTTCGACCGTGTGTGCTGCCCAAAGGCAATGATGGCATGCCATGCCTGACAACGTTCGACTGTCTATGATGGCCAAAGGCGATGATGGCATGCAACGCCCGACGCTGTCCGACTATCTGTGCTGCCCAAAGGCGATGATGGCAAGCCACGCCCGACGTCGTTCGACCATGTTTGCCGTCCAAGGTCGAGGATGGCATGCGACGCTCGTCCAACTGTCTGTGCTGCCCAAAGGCGATGATTGCATGCCACGTCCGACGTTGTTCGACCGTGTGTGCAGTCCAAGGGTGGTGATGTCATGCCACGCCCTACGTTGCCGAGCATGTGTGCTATCAAAGAGCAGTGATGTCATCATGCCACGCCTGATGTTGCCGACCGTGTGTGCTGTCCAAGGGAGGTGATGTCATGCAACGCTCGACTTTGCCGACCGTGTGTGTTGTCCAAGGGTGGTGATATCATGCCACGCCTGAAATTGCCGACCGTGTGTGCTGTCCAAAGGCGATAATGGCATGCCACGCCCGACGTCGTTTGACCGTGTGTGCTGCCCAAAGGTGATGATGGCATGCCATGCCCGACGTCATTCGACTTTGTGTGTTGTCCAAATGCGGTGATGGCATGTCACGCCTGACGTTGTTCGACCTTGTTTGCCGTCCAAGGGCAATGATGTCATGTAACGCCCGACATCGTTCGACCGTTTGTGTTGCCCAAAGGCGATGATGGCATGCCACGCCTGACGTCGTTAGACGGTGTTTGCCATCCAAGGGCTATGATGGCATGCCACCCCCGACGTTGTTTGACCGTGTGTGCTGCCCAAAGGCGATGATTGCATGCCACGCCCGACGTCGTCCAACCGTGTGTGCTGTCCAAAGTCGGCGATGTCATGCATCGCCCGACGATGCTGACCGTGTGTGCTGTCTAATGGCGCAGATGTCATGCCACATCCGACGTTGCCGACCGTGTGAGCAGTCCAAGGTCGGTAATGTCATGCCACGCCCGACGTTGACGACCGAGTGTGCTGTCCAAGGGCGGTAGTGTCATGCCACACCAAACGTTGCCGACCATGTGTGCTGTCCAAGGGCGGTGATGTCATGCCATGCCCGACATTTCCGAACGTGTGTGTTGTCCTAGGGCGGTGATGTCATGCCGCGCTCGACATTGCCGACCGTGTGTGCTGCCCAAGGGTGGTGATGTCATCAAGCCACCCTCGACGTTGATGACCGTGTGTGTTTTCTAAGGGCGGTGATGTCATGCCACGCCCCACGTTGTCCGACCGTGTGTGCTGCTCAAAGGCGATGATGGCATGCAACGCACGACATCGTTCCATCTTGTGTGTCCCCCAAAGGAGAGGATGGCATGCCACGCCCGACGTCGTTTGACTGTGTGTGCTAGCCAAAGGCGATGATAGCATGTAATGCCCGACGCCGTCCGACCATCTGTGCTGCCCAAAGGCCATGATGGAATGCCACGCCCAACGTCGTTCGACCATGTTTGCCGTCCAAGGGCGATGATGGCATGCCACGCCCGACACCGTTCGACTGTCTGTGCTGCCCGAAGGCGATTATTGCATACCACGCCTGACGTCGTTGCTGACCGTATGTGTTGTCCAAGGGCGGTGATGTCATGCCACGCCCCACGTCGTCCGACCGTGTGTGCTGCCCAAAGGCGATGATGGCATGAAACGCCTGACATCGTTCGATCTTGTCTGCTCCGCAAAGGCGATGATGCCATGCAACGCCTGACGCCGTCCGACCGTGTGTGCTGTCCAAAGGCGGCGATGTCATGCCACTCCTGACGTTGCCGACCATGTGTGCTGTCCAACGGCGGTGATGTCATGCCACGCCCGACATTGCCGACCTTATGTGCTGTCCAAGGGCAGTGATGTCATGCCACGCCCGACGTTGCCGACCGTGTGTGCAGTCCAAGGGCGGTGATGTCATGCCACGTCCGACGTTGGCGACCGTGTGTTCTATCTAAGGGCGGTGATGTCTTGCCACGCCCGACGTCGTGCGATCGTGCCCGGCCTTTGGCCGCTCCCCAATCCACGCTTGTCCACGCCCCGAGTCGATTAGCGGACCGGCTCGTCACCATTCCACATCCGACCGGCGCGCATCGCCGACCCCCATCTGCTTCCCTCTCCACAATTTCAAGCACTCTTTGACTCTATTTTCAAAGTCCTTTTCATGGTTCCCTCGCGGTACTTGTTCGCTATCGGTCTCTCGCCAGTATTTAGCCTTGGACGGAATTCACCGCTCGCTGCAGGTTGCATTCCCAAACAACGCGACTAGTAGACAGCGCCTCGTGGTGCGACAGGGTCCGGGCACAACGGGGTTCTCACCCTCTCCTGCGCCCCTTCCAGGGGACTTGGGCCCGGTCCACCGCTGAGGACGCTTCTCCAGACTACAATTTCGAACGATGGAGACGCCTGATTCTAAGGATGGATTGTTCCTGGTTCGCGCACCGTTACTAGGGGAATACTTGTAAGTTTCTTTTCCTCCGCTTATTGATATGCTTAAATTCAGCGGGTAATCCCACCTAACCTGGGGTCGCGGTCGGAGAACCTGGTAAGGCGCGGTGAGGGTCGAGGAGTCCAGACACGCGACGGCTGTAGCAGCAACAACAAGATAGAGTTGAGTTTCAACCACCACTTCCCGCGACGTCCGTCGACGTGGACTCGCATTTAGGCCGGGCGCGCGCTTAGGGCGCACAGGAGGCTAAATTCGGCCCACGCGCTAAGCCTTGCAGCGTGCCGGGGGAGAGGGGGCGACGCGATGCGTGACTCCCAGGAAGACGTGCCCTCAGCCAAATCGCTTCAAGCGCAGCTTGCGTTCAAAGACTCGATGGTTCACAAGATTCAGCAATTTACACCAAGTAGCGCATTTCGCTACGTTCTTCATCGGTGTGAGAGCCGAGATATCCATTGTCGAGAGTCGTTTGTGTTTACAGAGTAGCGTGCTTCCCCCCGCACGATCCGCGAATAGGGTGCGAGGGGGAGGGTTGTCGATTGTAGTATTCCTTGGAGCTTTCCACGCCGGGGTTTGTTGGTCGACCGAAGAGATTGCGCGCCTCGGGCGACAGGAGGGAGGCGCGCGATGAGTAAGCGCCGCCCCCTGTGTTTAAAATGAGTTCGTGGGTCGTTCTGCTGTGTAGGTTTTGACAATGATCCTTCTGAAGGTTCACCTACAGAAACTTTGTTATGACTTCTCCTTCCTCTAAATGATAAGGTTCAATGGACTTCTCGCGACATCGCGAGCAGCGAACCGCCCACGTCACCGCGATCTGAACATTTCACTGGATCATTTAATCGGTAGGAGTGACGGGCGATGTGTACAAAGGGAAGGAATGTAGTCAACGCGAGCTGGTGACTCGCTCTTACTAGGAATTCCTCATTGAAGACCAACATTTGCAATGAACTATCCCTATCACGATAAAATTTCAAAGATTACCCGGGCCTGTCGGCCAAGGTTATAAGCTCGTTGAATACATCAGTGTAGCGCGTGCGGCCTAGAACATCTAAGGGCATCACAGACCTGTTATTGGCTCAAACTTCCGTGGCCTAAAAGGTCGTAGTCCCTCTATGAAGCTGGCCGTGAAGGGATACCTCCGCACATAGCTAGTTAGCAGGCTGAGGTCTCGTTCGTTAACAGAATTAACCAGACAAATCGCTCCACCAACTAAGAACGGCCATGCACCACCACCCATTGAATCAAGAAAGAGCTCTCAGTCTGTCAATCCTTACTATGTCTGGACCTCGTAAGTTTCCCCATGTTGATTCAAATTAAGTCGCAGGCTCCACTCCTGGTGGTGCCCTTCCGTCAATTCCTTTAAGTTTCATCCTTGCGACCATACTCCCCCCGGAACCTAAAAACTTTGATTTCTCATAAGGTGCCGGTGGAGTCCTAAAAGCAACATTTGCCGATACCTGGTCAGCATCGTTTATGGTTGAGACTAGGACGGTATCTGATCGTCTTCGAGCCCCCAACTTTCGTTCTTGATTAACGAAAACATCCTTGGAAAATGCTTTCACAGTTGTTCGTCTTTCATAAATCCAAGAATTTCACCTCTGACTATGAAATACGAATGCCCCCGACTGTCCCTGTTAATCATTACTCCAACCCCGAAGGCCAACGTAATAGGACCGAATCCTGTAATGTTATCCCATGCTAATGTATACAGAGCGTAGTGTCATGGAATTAGAGAATCTGACAAGATTCTATGCGGCACTTGAAAACTTACTCACGATTCTTTCATGATCTCGTAAGCTCAAGTCAGCCTTTCTACTCGGAACGCTAAGAGAATAAGAAGAAAGACAAAGACAGAACTTTGGAAGAGAGGACTTCTATTTTATTATTCAGTTGATGGATGATTTATAAATACAATGACTCTCCTATTTATACAACTCCCTAAGCCTAAGAGTAAATAAATGCTGCTATACAAGTCCCTAAGTACATGCACTCAATACATGTTCTACATTCCTAGAATATGTCTCTAGCTCTTCCAAAAGGCTCCTAGAATTCTCTAGTCTGCCCCATGAATCTAGAAGGATATAGAGTCTTGCACAAGCCTCTCCAAGGCTGTTGGACCGCCTGCCCCCTTCGTATGCTGCGAACTTGCTGGAAAGGTGGCGGGACGTCACAATATCCCCCACCTAATGATGCGACGACCGCGTCGCATTGCGACTGTATCGGTGTCGAGTTTTGTCGTGCGATCATCAACTCATGTACTGGGTCAATCCCTTCGAGTAGCCTCTTCAGCGGTTGCCCGATCTTTCGAACTTCCTCCTTCATAGGAGGCAAGTGCCTCAGCGGCTTCTTATTCATCACGGCAGAGTTCCTTATTGGAACCCTCTTCGTGCGCGGTGGCAAGGACTTTTCAGCATCATTTTCTTCTCCCAAACTTGCAATGGTTCCTGCCGATGTTAACTTCACGTCAACCCTCTCAAGCTTCATGGGCGTCAGCTGGATTTGTCCCTCCATCTTCTATGCCTTTTCCATGGGAACCATACATGTTCCTCCTTCTCCATGATCATCAATTGTTGGAGATAAGGATCGATCACAGTATGACACTGCTGTAAGAACTCCTGCCCAAGAATAATATCATAGATATCTAAGGGAGCGACGATGAACATGGTTTTTCCTTGCCAGTCGCTTATCGTGATGCTCACTCCGTGCGCAACTCCATCCACAGGAGTTGGTGGTGCATTGACCATCTTGAGTCGAATGTTGGTTGGACTATAACGCAACCCCAACCTCGTTGCTGCTGTCTTGTCCATGAGATTGGCCTCTGCACCATTGTCAACCAACACACGAGCACCTTTCCCATTGATCGTGATGTCGACACATTGAGCTCATGCCTTAGACATAGCAAGCCCCTGCTCCGCATGCTTCGGCTTTGCTTGCCTTGGCTTCTCTTGCCTTGGCGTCTTTGATGGTTTCTTGTGACAGCTCCGCATAGACTTATCAAGCCCAACTGCTTAGTCTCGTTGACTTCATCTTCTTCTTGGGCTTCCTTTTCCTTCCGCTCTCGTAGGATAGCACCAAGACTCTTCAGTTCATGGCACTTTGCATAACTATGCGGCCCGCTTCATATGTAGCAACCATCTCCCTTGGCAACCTATTTCCTCACCGTGTTGCCATGATCTCCGGATTTCTTGTTGTTGGACCTGTAGGTGTCACGCCTGTGAGGCCGTTGCTCCTCGCCTCGCCTCTTGGGTTGTGGTTGTTTCTCCTTGCCTTCGCCACAATCTTCCCCACTATCATCATGACTACCTTCCTCGTCGTCCTCCTCGGCACTGTGAGACTTCTCCTGCCTGAAGTCTGTCAAGGCTTCGGCCTACGTGATGGCTTCATCAATAGTCCCGACCTGTCGCCGCTCCAACTCCGTTCTGGCCCAACTTTACAGCCCATCCAGAAAGTGGAACAACATATCTTCATCCGTGAGGTTGGGAATCTGAAGCATAAGGGATGTGAACTCCCGTACATATGCGCGTATGCTCCACTTTTGCTTTAACTCCCTAAACGTGCGCTTTGCCTCATAAATGACGTTGTTAGGGAGAACGCCTTCTTGAACTCCTCGCGGAATTGCTCCCACGTGTTCATAGTGCATGTCCCCTTCTTGATGTCGAACTTTTTACGCCTCCATCATAGCATGGGCATCTCCAAAAGATACAACACAGCAGTGTTGATCTTGTTCACATCACTTCGTACCCAATTACACTTGAAGTAATTCTCCAAGTTCCATAGGAAATTCTCCACCTCCTGTGCGTCGCGGACGCCTTCGAACATAGGTGGCTTGGGAGCCTCAACTCTGGCCTCCCTTTCCCGATCAAGTAATGGGGATCCACCGACCTCCCTATCTTCCTTGAGTGCTTCCATTTGGGTTCACCCCGCGCATGGGTGCGAGGGGCGAAAGGTGACCGTTTGCACGTGCACAACGCCTAAGCATTAGGTATGCAGCACAGGATTTTGATATCCGACCAGCCTAGATTGCGCTTCATCCGCCACCGAATTGGCATGCGAGTTAGGACGTCGCTGCTCGAAGTAGGGATCCAACCTAACCCCACATGCTTAATACACCTCATGCGCCGTACGTGAATAGCTCTGTAAATGCACGCCCGACATCCACCCCGCCGCCCGACATAAGATGTCGTGCGATGACGCTGATGCCTTCTTTGCAAGGGAATTTGCGCGCCTGCTGCCTTCCTTGGATGTGGTAGCCGTTTCTCAGGCTCCCTCTTCAGAATCGAACCCTAATTCTCTGTCACCCGTCACCACCATGGTAGGTCACTATCCTACCATCGAAAGTTGATAGGGCAGAAATTTGAATGATGCGTCGCCGGCACAATGGTCGTGCAATCCGTCGAGTTATCATGAATCATCGCAGCAATGGGCAGAGCCTGTGTCGACCTTTTATCTAATAAACGCATCCCTTCCAGAAGTCGGGGTTTGTTGCACGTATTAGCTCTAGAATTACTACGGTTATACGAGTAGTAGATACCATCAAACAACTATAACTGATTTAATGAGCCATTCGCAGTTTCACAGTCTGAATTTGTTCATACTTACACATGCATGGCTTAATCTTTGAGACAAGCATATGAATATTGGCAGGATCATACAGGTAGCATTCCTCAACGACGCTGCAAGCCGCATGAGCCCGGCGCGCCCTTTTGGGCACGGTCGGGTCCTAGGCGAGCGTGGCGGTCATTTGCAAGAAGCATTCCTTTTTGGCAGATAGAAGCCAGTGAAGGACCCATGCCCACTGCGTCTACCGTATCAAAGAATTCGAGGCGCCGCTCACGGACCAAGCCATTACACAATGAAGCGAGGGAAGTAGTGGGAAGTGAGAGCATCTTTTGGGTTCACCCCGCGCATGGGATACGAGGGGCGAAAGGCGACTGTTTGCACGTGCACAATGCCTAGGCATTAGGTATGCAGCACAGGAATCCGACATCCGACCAGCCTATATTGCGCTTCATCCACCACCGAATTGGCATGCGAGTTAGCACGTCGCTGCTTGAAGCAGGGATCCAACCTTACCACTCATGCGCCATACGTGAATAGCTCTGTCAATGCATGCCCGACATCCACCCCGCCGCCTGACATGAGATGTCGTGCGACGACACCGATGCCTTCTTTGCAAGGCCAATGCTACACCCGCCGTTGCGCGCCTACCAAAGGGAGTTGAGAATTTAATCACTGCAAATATTGTTGGAGGAAGACCAAGGTTCACACAGGGGAACCGCCCACGCCCAATCCATCATAGTGTCTGGCCGCACATAGCCTTACATGCCCCGTGTGTGCGACACCTAGAGTTAGCCGTAACATGAGCTCTATAACTCACCACTCGCTTTAAAGCACTGCCGTTTCCACACCAAACACTATTATAAATCGATCTTGAGAAGTTCCCTCGGAAGCACACGTTCGCCCCGCAGACATCGCTGGCCTGTTTTTGTAAGCGCCCAACGACGTAGCACGGATGACCCATGCATACATCAAGTGCCCATGCAGCACGCCTACTAAGCCCACAGGACGCCCATGACGTCCGCCTTGTAACTCCTCGGTCGCCCCGCAGACGTCGTCAGCATGTTTTTGCAAGCGCCCATCAACGTAGCACGTACGAGCCATGCATGCCATCAAGCGCCCACACAGCACGCCTACTAAGCCCACAGGACGCCCTTGACGTCCGCCTGCTTTCGCCTCAGTTTCCCCGCAGACGTCGCTGGCATGTTTTTGTTGACACCCAACGGCGTAGCACGGACGAGCCATGCATGCTTTCAAGCGCCCACGCAGCACGCCTACTAAGCCCACAGGACGCCCATGATGTCCGCCTTCCACCGCCTCACACGCCCCGCAGACGTTGCGGGCGTGTTTTTGTAAACGCCGAACGGCGTAGCACGGACGAGCCATGCATTCCATCAAGCGCCCACGCAGCACGCCTACTAAGCCCACAGGATGCCCTCGACGTCCGCCTACCTTCGCCTCAGCCGCCCCGCAAATGTCGCTAGCATGTTTTTGTAGACGCCCAACGACGTAGCACGAACGAGCCATGCATGCCGTCAAGCGCCCACGCAGCACGCCTACTAAGCCCACAGGACGCCCTTGATGTCCGCCTGCCTTTGCCTCACTCGACCCATCGACGTCGCCGACGTGCTTTTATAAACGCCCAACGGCGTAGCACGGACAAGCCATGCATGCCATCAAGCGCCCACGCAGCACGCCTGCTAAGCCCACGGGATGCCTATGCCGTCTGCCTGCGTGCTCCTCAGTCTGCCTCCAACACCTCTACCCCCTTATATATGTTTAAAAAGTTTTACCCATGTGACAGGACTAGACATGGATTTTCCAGAGAATCATAATGGAAATGTAGAACCCAAATATGCACGTTCAAATGTACAAACACATATCAGCTTTCATAAATGACTTTAATATATATAAAAAAATATTTTTCAACGTTTTTTTTAAATTTTTATTTTTTTGAAAAATATCGAAAAATTAGTAATAAATTAACAAAAAATAGGGAAAATATCAAAAAATATGAAATCAACTCCGAAAATTCACAAATAAATATGGGAACCTTAAAATAAAAAATTTAATTAATTTTATTTTCTAAAAGAAGACTTAAAAAATAAAAAGGCATAAAAATAAATTATAAAATAATTATTAAAAGTCAGAAAAATAAGAAAATGCTTGAAAACACTTCTAAACATGTTAAATTAATGATACAATATATATTTTCACAAATAAAAATTTTTCAATATCGTACGAATCGTAAAAGTAATGAAAATGATGCGAAAGAGCCACGTTAGGCAGAAACGTTAGAGAATAGATAATGGAAAGTAGACGAATATGTTTGTTATGCATGGAGGTTGCTTCAAAATCCTTTGATTTATGTATGGCATGAACATCCGCATGTTCTGTTTAGAACTCGGATAATATCGCGCAAGCCATGACCGATGCGGGCAGGCCAGTGCCGACCGTTCTGTGCAGGCACGTCCGACAATGGCCGATCATTTGTGCTGTCCAAGGGCTATGATGGCATGCCACGCCCGACGATGGCCAAACATCTGTGCTGGTCCAAGGGCAATGATGGCATGCCACGCCCGATGCCGTCCGACCGTGTGTGCTGTCAAAGGGTTATGATGGCATGCCACGCCCGACGTCAGCCGACCGTCACTTCTTTCCAAAAGCGATGATGGCATGCCACGCCCGACTTTGTCCGACCGTGTGTGCTGTCCAAGGGATATGATGGCATTCCACGCCTGACGACGGCCGACTGTCTGTGCTGTCCAAAGGCGATGATGGCATGCCATGCCCGACGCCGTTCGACTGTGTGTTCTGTCGAAGGGCTATGATTGCATGCCACGCCCGACGACAGCCGACCGTCTGTGCTGTCCAAGGGCGATGATGTCATGCGACGCCAGACGCTGTTCGACCGTCTGTGTTGCCCAAGGGCGATGATGGCATGCCACACTTGACGCCGTCCGACTGTCTATGCTGCCCAAAGGCGATGACGGCATGCCACGCCCGACGTTGTTTGACCGTGTTTGTCGTTTAAGAACAATGATAGCATGCCAGACCCGACGCCGTCTGACAGTGTCACCTAGTCCCAAAGCGATGATGGCAGGTCACGCCCGGCGTCGTTCGACCGTGTGTGCTTCCCAAAGGCGATGATGACATGCCATGCCAAACGTCGTTCGATCGTTTGTGCTACCCAAAGTCGATGATGGCATGCCACGCCCGACGTCGTTCGACCGTGTGTGCTTCGCAAAGGCGATGATAGCATGCCACGCTTGACGTCGTTCGACTATGTGCTGCCCAAAGGCGATGATGGCATGCCACGCCTGACGCCGTCCGACCGCTTGTGCTGCACAAAGGTGATGATGGCATGCCACGCTCAACAACGTTCGACCGTTTGTGCTGCGCAAAGGCGATGATGGCATGCCACGGCCGACGTCGTTTGACTGTGTGTGCTGCCCAAAGTCGATGATGGCATGGCACGCCTGACGTCGTTTGACCGTGTGTGCTGTCCAAAGGCGGTGATGGCATGTCACGCCTAACGTCATTCGACCGTGTTTGCCGTCCAAGGGCTATGATGTCATGCCACGCCCGACATCGTTCGACCGTTTGTGCTTCCCAAAGGCGATGATGGCATGCCACGCCTGACGTCATTCGATCGTGTTTGCCATCCAAGTGCTATGATGGCATGCAATGCGCGACGTCGTTCGACCGTGTGTGCTACCCAATGGCGATGATGGCATGCCACGCCCGACGTCGTCCGACCGTGTGTGTTATCTAAAGGAGGCGATGTCATGCCACGCCTGACGTTTCTGACCGTGTGTACTGTCCAAGGGCGGTGATGCCATGTCATGCCCGACGTTGACGACCGTGTGTGCTGTCCAAGGGCGGTGATATCATGCCACACCCGACGTCGTTCAACCGTGTGTGCTTCCCAAAGGCAATGATGGCATGCCACACTCGACGTCGTTCGACTGTGTGTGCAACCCAAATGCGATAATGGCATGCAATGCCCGATGCCGTTCGATCGTCAGTGCAGCCCAAAAGCGATGAAGGCATGCCACGCCTGACGTTGTTCGACCTGTTTGCCGTCCAAGGGCGATGATGGCATGCCACGCCCGATGCTATCCGACTGTGTAAGCTAGTCCAAAGGCGATGATGGCATGCCACGCCCGACGTCGTTCGACCGTGTGTGCTTCCCAAAGGCGATGATGGCATGCCACACCCAACATCGTTCGACTGTGTGTGCTTCCCAAAGGCGATGATAGCATGCCACACCCGACGCCGTCCGACCGTCTGTGCTGCCCAAAGGCGATGTTTGCATGCCACGCCTGACGTCGTTTGACCGTGTTTGCCGTCCAAGGGCGATGATGGCATGCCACGCCCGAAGCCGTCCGACTGTGTCATCTAGTCCAAAGGCGATGATGGCATGCCGTGCCCGACGTCGTTCGACCGTGTGTGCTGTCCAAAGGCGATGATGGCATGCCACGGCCGACGTCGTTTGAACGTGTGTGCTGCCCAAAGTCGATGATAGCATGCCACGCCCGACGTCGATCGACCGTGTGTGCTGTCCAAAGGCGGTGATGGCATCTCACGCCTGACGTTGTTCGACCGTGTTTGCCGTCCAAGGGCTATGATGGCATGCCACACCCTACATCGTTCGACCGTCTGTGCTGCCCAAAGGCGATGATGGCATGCCACCCCTGACGTTGTTTGACCGTGTTTGCCGTCCAAGGGCTATGATCGCATGCCACGCGCGACGTCGTTCCACCGTGTGTGCTACCCAAAGGCGATGATGGCATGCCACGTCCGACGTCGTCCGACCGTGTGTTCTTTCCAAGGGCGGTGATGTCATAACACGCCCGATGTTGCCGACCGTGTGTGCAGTCCAAGGGTGGTGATGTCATGCCACGCCCGACGTTGACGACCATGTGTGTTGTCCAAGGGCAGTGGTGTCATGCCACGCCCGACGTCGTTCGATCGTGTGTGCTTCCCAAAGGCGATGATGGCATGCCACGCCCGTCGTCGTTTGACTGTGTGTGCTACCCAATTGCTATGATGGCATGCCACGTCTGACGCCGTCCGACCGTCAGTGCTGCCTAAAGGCGATGATGGCATGCCAAGCCCGACGTCGTTCGACCGTGTTTGCAGTCCAAGGGCAATGATGGCATGCCATGCCCGATGTCGTTCGACCGTGTGTGCTGCCTAGAGGCGATGATTGCATGCCACGCCCGACGATGGCCGACCGTCTGTGCTGGTCCAAGGGCGATGATGGCATGTAGCGCCCGAAGCCGTCTGACCGTGTGTGCTGTCCCAGGGCTATGATGGCATGCCACGCCCGACGACAGCCGACCGTCTGTGCTGTCCAAAGGCGATGATGGCATGCCACGCTCGACGTCGTCCGATCGTATGTGCTATCTAAGGGCTATGATGGCATGTCACGCCCGACGACCACTACACCATTTTCGGCCTACAGCAACACCACGTAAGTGTAGCCTAAACTAGCATAAAGTGTGGCCTTTGATAAAAGACTACACTTTTGGACATTCAGCAACACTTTTTAGGGGCTGCCCAAAAGAAGCGTAACCTTTGACATTAGGCAACACTTTTTAAATGTTGCCACCTTTGGCAACACTTATAAAGCGTAGCCAAATAGGTATAAAGGCATGCTTTGAAGACGTGCATTAGCAACACCTATTTTTTGTTAGACTACACTTAAAAGCGTTGCCTTTTTAGATTAATTGGTCACACTTAAAAAGTGTTGCCTTTTATTGGTCATCTATTGCAACATTTATAAAGTGTAACTTTATATCTCATCTATTGCAACACTTATAAGGTGTTACTTTATATGTCATCTATAGCAACACTTATTAATTGTAACTTTATATCTCATCTATAGCAACACTTATAAAGTGTTGATTTTATATCTCACCTACAGCAACACTTACAAAGTGTAACTTTATATCTACCTAGAGCAACACTTTCAAAGTGTAACATTTTATCTACCTAGAGCAACACTTACAAAGTGTAACTTAAACATTTATAAGCCTACATGTAGCATAAATATATATAATATATTTACATACATACAAGTGACCTAAAACACAAAATGAACTAATTAAGCATTAAATTGAAGAGATATTTCAAATAAACTTCGAGAAATATTTCATGTACAACCAAAACATAGAAAGTGATTACTTAAAGATCTCTAATATCAACAAGTTCCAAAAACCCAAAAGTGTCATTCAAACGTATATGACAACAATACAAAAATTTCTTCATCTTTTGCCACAATGGATCGAGTTTACTTCTGGCCAAATTCAAATTCAGTTACCTACATTTTCCTGCACATTTAAAATAAAATTATAAGTTTGTGAATTAATTGTGGAAGTGCATAATCAGAGAGAATTCACTGCAAGACAACCAATCCAAATCTAAATACAATTTCAATGTAAAAATTACACATTATAAGGACTACAACATTTGTGCAGTCTTCTATTGTTGGCTCTCAAAAATTAAACTTCAAAAGTTTAATTTGTGCAGTCTTCTGTTGTAAACTTCAATGTAAAAATTACACACAAGTAGTTCAAACAAACCAGTGATGACCACTAGAAACAAGGTTCATAACATACTCTAGAAGTGTCCACAAAAATCAATACATAACAACATGAACATGATATTTTCAAAGAACTGCAGCATAGGCCAAGGTTCATCATCAGACTGCATCTCTAGTGCATACAAAAAAGACACAAACATCATCAGACTGTATCTCTAGGGCAAGGTTCATCATCAGACAGTGAACAAAAAATACAGACAAGAGAAATGTTTAGTAAGAAGAGAAGGAATGCTATAAAAAGACACAAACAAAATCTTGAACAAGTTAAAGATTTAACAGACAATGAACAAAAAATAGAGGACCAGTAGCAAGAAAAACCCCTGCAGATTTTCCTCTCCAATTTTCTCTGCCTTGTCTGTAGTTTAACAAGTAACCATTAAGGATCTATCAAACATAATAAATCTACCCACAAGATCACAGGCTGCACCACATTAATACTAACAGCCACAACCACCTAGCTAACAGACACCAATATGAATAAAATAGCAATAGCTTCATAAAGGTGCAGACAGACCATTAAAAGACCAGCTACAATAGCCTTTACAATGAGCTGGATTCAGAAGCTAAAGGTAGAAAATAGTGTCATCATTTTTTTAATTGAACACCATTGAAATATGCCATAAAACATAATGTGTTAGCCACAGACTCCTCAATTGCACAATACTAATAGAACAATTATTCAACTAACGATTCGAATGCTTAAACCAAAAACAAAAACATTCTTAACAGTTATAAATAGGTGGACTAAACTTAGACAAGTAAAAATAAGTTTTGAATTTCATTACCAATAACACCAACTAAACTAGAAGAAAAACAATATTGACACTATTAATAGAGAATTTGAAATATAAAATACCTTTTGATGAACCGAATCTTGAGCTGACCCCGAAGAATATGGAAGATTTGCGCCTTTTACAGCTTGTGCACTACTTGCATCAATAGGTGAAGCAAGGTTAGATCCAACACACCCGGGTATATCTTGAAAATTCAATCCAGGGTTGTTTTGCAGCAATTGAGTGAATAAATGTCGCATTTCTTCTCTCAATTCTTCCTTTAGAGAAGTGATTTCATCGGCATGCTTTTGTTTTAGATTGTTAATTTCCTCATATTTCTTCAAAGAACTTGTTGTCACTGATCTACCATAGCACCTAACTCGACCAGGCTGCTCCTTTCCAAACACTGCCCTAAATGCATCATCAGTCGTTTCCCCAGAATTTTGGCGACTTTGAAGTTCAGCCTATTGAATAAAATTGGCATCCATAGTGAATTGTAAGTAGTATCAAGCATTAAAACATTATGAAAACTTTTCGTAAAAAATAATTAAACAATGTCGACAAATAATTGATATCTCCTTGAACTTGCACAAGAAGAAGAAGAAGAAGGCATACATGATTAAAATTTAATCTAGTCAAACTCCCCACGATATAAATGTTAAGTCTGAATAAAGTTCACTAATAATCCTCTTTGAAAAACTTACTATTGCAACTTGGGTATCAGCCTGGATTTCCTTTCCCGTCTTGGTACGAGTTGCAATAAATATTTCAGGCTTTGATGGTTCTTCGTTGTTGTCTTTGGCTGCACGCTATAGATTATATCAAAAGAAATTTTAAAAAATCAGTAAGTTCTTATAAAGTACAAAAAAATGAAAATCAAATTTTGTATGAAGTGTCAGCTAAGTATTACCAATGCCACGCGTACTCTAGCAAAATTAATAGGTCCCATTCGATGCCTCCACTTTTGTTTTTTCCTGTTTTGAGAATTCATCTCGCATATAGCCTATTGTTAAAAACAAAGAGATAATTGAATTGATATCTATAAAAAGAAAAGATATGACACAGAATTAGTCGATGAGTGGAAATGCACCATTTTAACCTTACTTGAACAGTTGGGTGTTTCCAATACTCGATCAACTGGCGGAATTGATGATGTGGAATGCCATCAGGACATTTTGCTAGCATATCCTCAAGGGTACTGTCTTTATCAAAAAAATTCTTTTTAATTTTTTGCTTGTGTCGCCTCCAAGCATCACGAAGACCAGTCATCACCCACTTCTTTCCTTCTACTGGAAGTAGAAATTTGGACTATGCAAAATAAAATATATTTAGTTTCAGTAAGTAAAAAAAATATGAATTCTCATGAGTGGTAGTTCTTACATTGACGTATTCCCACATGCGCTTTTTAGTATCCTTTGGCACCACATGCCAACTAGTGTACATCAAGCTGATGAATCTAGGATTCCTTGCAATTGTTCCTATAAAGTTGCTTAATTGTGAAACTATCTTATTAGTTGGTCCCACCGCTTGTCCTTTATCAAATGTAACCTCCTTTCTTTCTTCCAAATTTCTTGCATGAATATCCTTACATGTTGTATGTCCTCGAACTTTTTTTGGCTTCGACATTTCTAGATTGATTTAACAGACGTGAAATAAGATATTTATTTTATAATGAGTTCTAAATCATACAAGGTTTAAAACATACCTTTTGTACTACAATCAATGTCAATTTCCTTTTCGACATCACATTTATCTTTACTGAATTCTTCTTGTTCCACACGATCATCCAATCCTTTGTTATGTTCATTAATAGTAGGAGTATGCATAAATTCGACATCACTTGTTGTGTTGTTGTCACGTTTTGTTTCATCATCTTTGTGTATCCCTTGATCTTTTAGAAACTGATCAAGAGTACTAGCTGGTATGACCGGCTTCCTCTTTACCTGTTTGCAATTCGGTAGATCAAGAATATCATGTCGTGCCTCTCCATTACCTAGTGCTGTTCCAGTCGCATGTGCTGAAGCAGTAACATCTTTCTTCAATGACGTATGGAACCTTGAAGATGATTGAATGACTGATTTGTTCCCAAGCAATTTACTCTTTCCTTGTTGTGGAATGAAATCCTCAAAATTCTTTCTTTTATGTGATATTAGTGCCTGCTCTTTCTTAGCTTTATCATTGCGTTCATTTGCAAGTTGTTCTCTCTTAATCTTGAATTTGTTGGCCAATTCAGCACTTGATCGGTATTGCATATCAACATCCAGATTCTTCAATGGACTTTGACCTTTGTTTGGATTTAAACCCTTTTTCTTTAGCATTGTTGATTGATTCATTGTTTTTGCTTTGTTTAAATCTCTTCAATTTGTTTCCAATAGTAAGTAAACCTACAAAATAATAAGATTGTTTAAGTGAAAGAAGTAGCAGCAATGTAATTTTGATATAAGGTTCACAGATGGATAGCTTCTTATAGTAGATTGCAACATTTTAGTTTCTAAAATTTTCAGAATTTCTCTAATTTCCAGAACTTCCAAAATTTCCTGAATTTATACATTAAAGTACTGTATAATATTGTAGAACTTATACAAAACAGTAATGTAATTACAGAACTCATTTTAAATCACATAATAAGTCAAACACACATACGTACAACAATCTAGGTGCAACACTATAATGAGTAAAGGTGCTAAAAGAGGAAGTAGACATAAAATCATATACACAGAGTCAGGATCTCTCATATAAAGGATTCATATATGCAATACCAACTAACTGATATAAAGCATAATTGTTGATACAATTTAATTAAGTTTGGTATTTGTCATAAGACTCATTAGTCTGCTTATAGACTTAGCTAACAATGTGCATGTGGGATTTAGTGAATTTTTTGTAAGGCATAACTCAATATTGTAAAGAAATGGGCTCTAATAAAGCAGAATGAATAGGGACTGAGGAGTGTAACTTAATACCACTATGTAACTGAATACCACAGTAAAACAGGACGGATTGAAATTGGAAGAACTACATGAACAAACAGAAAAAATTGATAACATATGAAACAAGATATTTCAAACAACTGCAGACGCGACTGTTTAAAAACTGGAGAGCTTCTTATTACTTAAATTAATAAAAGGTAAAGAGTTGTACCTCTCTCGGAGCGACAAACTCCGGACAACGACCAAATCAGAAGCAACTTCAAACTACAGAGTTGAATGCCTCTAATGCCAACTGCCTGATAATAAAATGAAACCAGAAAGTATATTAATAACAAACAACCAAATCAAGCAAAAATCAGCTAGAAGTATAGGTTCCTCAATAAAATAATAATCAGATAAGAAGGCAACATATTACATTCTACAGATTAGATATATTAATGTGTTTTACCAAAAAAACTATTATATTACAAAAAAAACAGTGAGTGAGCACTATATGATCATCACAACAAAACTATTATATTACAAAAAAAAACAGTGAGTGAGCACTATATGAAACTCATGGTGTGTCTTCTTCAGACTCGACTTCATCATCAAACTCATCTTCATACTCATTTTCAGTCTCGTCTTCAAGCGCATCTGAAAACTCATCTTCATACTCATTTTCAGACTCATCTTCAAACTCTTCTTCATACTCGACTTCAAGTTGTTGATTGACAAATTCCTCCACAGGCACATCAATGATTGTTTCTGGTAAATCAGTCCTTGTTAAGAGTACTTCACCATTATCTTTTGGTATAGATGGACCCTTTGAATGTTCAGATGGCTCATTTTCATAACTTTGTGGGAGATTAGATTCAACTTCATCACCCATGTTAAACAAGTCTCTTGGAACAGTCTTCATAACATAATGTTTATCTTGATCATATGGATCTTGCACATAGAAGCATTGGTGTACTTGAGATGCAAGCACAAAAGGCTCTTCCTGGGAACATCTCTTGTTAAAATAGACATAAGTAAGGCCATAAACATCTTTTTCAACCTCATACCAATCACACTTAAATAAAACAACCTTAAAATGGCTGTAATAGTTTAATTCAACAATATCAACTATTCTACCATAATAAGTCAAATCTGCAGCAATCGGATTTTTATCCTTTGAACTTGCAAAGCTTGTAGTTGAGGCAATTAGTGTAACACCACTATTTTGTGTTTTACGCCTTGTATCACGCTGCCTAACATGGAATCTATATCCATTTATGAGATACCCAGAATATCTTTTTGCAACAGAATTTGGTCCTCTAGATGATTGTTTTATCAAATCTGACACATCCTCTTGCAAAGCACGAGTTTCAAACCATTGAGAGAAGTTTTGACAATGATTCTTTGCTTTTCTCCATTTAGATCTTCGTGACTGATTATTAACCTCTTGCTCATGCTCTCTACAAAACATTTATTTTATTTGTTAAAATAATAAATTAAATAAGATAAAAATTAATTATACAAAAAGAATGCTATATTCAAATTAAGGTACCTAATATATTCTTGAACATCGTCACAATTTCCCAATAAGTATGCATGTGCCTGACTTAGTGACTTGTCATCTAAAATGATTGGATCAGTTTTCTTTGCTCCTAAAGGAACTCCTTTGTTAGAAAACAAACTCACAGGTTCTGCGTCACTTGGGTCACATTCATCATTATTTCGCGCTCTCCTATTAAATCTGGTATGCACACCCCGATGCAGATATTTTGAGAATAAATTCATGCAATCTATTCCCACTCGTGTCTCTGCTATGCAACCTTCTGGAAAACGCCTATTGCGAATGTATGATTTGAATGTACCCATTTCTCTTTCAGTGGAATACATCCATCGATTTTGCACTGGGCCGCCTAATCTCACTTCATTCACCAAATGAATAGGCAAATGAATCATGATATCAAAAAATGAAGGAGGAAAAATTCGCTCCAACTGATTTACTGTTTCTATGATCTCTACTTCTAAGCAATCTAGTTCCTCCAATGTGATTACTTTTTGGCACAAACGATGGAAGAAGGAACTTAGACGAATCAAAGGAATAGCCACATGATCAGGAAGAATGCTTTTAATTGGTATTGGAAGCAAGTAATGTAACATTAAATGAGCATCATGGGTTTTATAATTAGACACCTTTCTTTCATCTAAGTGCACACACCTAGATATATTTGAGGCACTACCATCAGGTAGCTTGGCTGTCTTTAAAACTCCACAAAAGATGGATTTCTCTCCATTTGTCATTGAGAAGCATGCCTTTGTAAGCTTTGTTCTCTTACTATCTTCTGTATCTTGTGGATGAAGGTTCTTCCTGATTCCCATATCTTTCAAATCATACCGTGCTTTTGCATGATCCTTTGTTTTTCCTGAAATATCCAAAAGAGTTCCAAGTATGCTATCAACTATGTTCTTCTCTATGTGCATTACATCAAGGTTGTGACGTAACAAGTTATGCTGCCAGTAAGGTAATTCAAAAAAAAATTGACCTTTTTTTCCATGGGCCATCATTTGATCTCTTTTTCTTTTTCCCAAACACATTTTCAAAATCACGTAAGCTATTAAGAACATCAATTCCCTTTAAAGGAGCTGGAGGAGGCCTAAATTCAGTTTTTCCATTGAATGATCTTTTGTTTGATCTCCATGGATGATCCATCGGTAGAAAAACACGATGATCCATATAGCACATTTTTCGACTATGTTTAAGATAGCGAGAATTAGTGCCATAGTTACAGCAAGGGCAAGCAAACTTGCCTTTTGTACTCCAACCAGATAACATAGCATATGCAGGAAAATCACTGATTGTCCACATAAAAGCTGCCCGCATTTGAAAAGTTTCATTTCTGGAAGCATCATATGTTTCAACCCCAGAATCCCATAATAATTTTAACTCGTCTATCAATGGTTGTAAGTAAATATCAATGTCATTTCCAGGTGATCGTGGTCAAGGTATAAGTAAAGAAAGTATGGAATATTCAGATTTCATGCACATCCAAGGCGGCAGATTATAAATCATCAACATAACTGGCCATGTGCTATGTGATATACTCATGGTTCGAAATGGATTGAATCCATCACTTGACAAGCCAAGTCTCACATTGCGACAATCTAGTGTGAAATCTGGATGCACCCTATCAAAGTCTTTCCATGCTAGACCATCAGCGGGATGCCTTAACTTTCCATCTTTAGAACGTTTCTCTTCATGCCACCTCAACGAATCTGCCATCTTTGAGCACATAAATAGCCTTTTGAGTCTAGGAATTAATGGAAAGTGTCTCAAAGTCTTTGCAGAAACTCGATGTTGCTTTTTTGAAGACTCAAGCTCACTATCAACTTTAGGAGCTTGAATATACCGTGAAGCTCCACAAGTGTGACAAAATTCGTCATCCTTATGATCATTCCTGAACAACATGCAATCATTTGGACATGCATCAATTTTATCATAATCCAGACCAAGATTCTTAACCATAGACTTGGTTTTATTGTAAGACTGAGGAATGTTCAACTCGGGAATCGCCTCTTTTAATAACTCTGGAAGAGAAGTAAATGATTCATTGCTCCATCCATGTAAACACTTCAACAAATATAAGCGAAGTGTGAATGATAATTTAGAGAAACCTATACAACCAGAATATAATTCTTGGTTTGCCTCTTCAAGTAAGCTATAGAATTTCTTGGCATCTTCATTTGGACCATCATAAACTCCTCCAGCCTGTGCAACATCTCTAAATTGATCATTCAACAACCCATCAATATCATCACACGAGTAATCCATATCATCATCAACATTCAACTTGATATCCCATTCCCCGTGATTGATCCATCTAGTATAGCCTTTAATGAATCCACGGCATATTAGATGATCATACACTACATTCCTTCGGTTCCAAAGAATATTACAACATTTCGCACATGGACACTGAATTTTCTCTCCATGAGGATCTCCATAAGAGTAAGCAAAATCTAGAAATGATTCAATGCCATCAATATACTCTTTGATATACCTTGCTAAATTCATCCAATCCTTGGATGGGATATGTGAACTCCTAGAAGAATATATCAATATTTAGTCTTTCAGCAATAATCATGAACCAGTTAACAAATAAGTTTTAAAAGTCACGAGTAATCTATTAGAATCATGTGTTATCAGATGATAAAAATTTCTTACCTAGTCATGAGGCGTTCACTATGTCAAATCAAACCTTTAAACCTCCACAAATGTTTTTCAATGCTGATGATACTATAAATAAAAAAATAAGTACAATTAATAGGATATACACAATTAAGAAAGAAAATAAATAAATATAACTCAAATGATTAAAAGTTAAAGTTTTGTAATTGAATTTGGAGCTTTAGTACTTTTAGAGTTTTATGAGCTTTTAGAGTTAAAGCTTTAAAATCTCATTCTTGTGCACACAAAATCAGAGAAGTATCAAATATCTAATACCATGTTTAAACATTCAAGCAAACATTCTTATGATCCTATAATAGATATTCGATCAACGACTTATGAATGTCTCTTTATATTAGAAATACAATAATTTTTATATTTGTTGTCTTAGTAATAAAACAGTTTCCAAATTTCACTGTATTAGTGACACAACAAGTTTTTATATTTCTGAACTGTTGTATCTGTGATACATGAAGAAAGATCTTTTTTATCCTTACTTTTTGTGGTGAATGTTTTGTGAGTGTAATATTTTTTATAAATGTTATCATGTTATTAAGATTTCGGCATGAATGAATGTAAACTAAAGAACTACAATACACCCAACCCAATCAATAAAAACATTATGCGTCATAGTCCAAAGATATTCAAAAGGTCAAGCATAAGAGTAGAAAGAAATAACTTTAAGTGAAATAATGAAAGCATCAGAATGACGATATGAAACCTCCATTACCGGCCTAAATTTATTTGTTTCAGTTGGATTATTCTAAAATACTCTTGCTTGACACAGAAAAATTTGTTTCAGTTGGATTACCATTAAAGTAGGATGTTTGATTACTCTTTATGTTGTGTTTATCTTTCTCCCGTATTTAGTGTGGATTCTTACGTAGAATTTATCATCAGTGTTGTTAACTGTTTGCTTGACACCGAAAAATCATTCTTTTGTAATCTGTGCATCTGCTTGATGCTTTATTAATGACATCCTTCTTACTTCACAAAAAAATATGTCTATGCAGATGTGTTGTCTTATGAGCATATCTGTCATATAAAGTGGGAAGAAACACAGACTCTTATGATCATATCTGGCATGTACAGTAGGGAAGAAACATAGACCAGAACAATCCACACAATAATTCTGAAAATTATAGACACCAACAAAATGGTCTCAAACTATTCTAATTTGTTCTGAGATGAGTAGTTAAGCAATCAAAAAGTTTAAGTCTGTTATTAAAGTAAAATCAAGTCTTCAAAACACAATGTGCACTGGCAACCTAGCTAACCTTATTGAAATAATCATATTATTGTCTAACAAACCACATAAGAAGTACGAATAATTATATAACATTAGCATATATAAGATAACACAAAGATATAACCATGAAACCAAAATTATATGGTCATCGCCTAGTACACATATAATCACTCCATACTTAAAGTGTTCATCTTTTGAAAAAGACAAAACTTGGTCAAAGATCCAATAATTTTAAAAAAAATCAAACTTTGATAGTTAAACATCCTATAAAAAAAAAATTCAAAGCATCTCGACTCGGCAATAACAACTCTGGCCTTGTAATAAACCTTACCAGCGGAAGACCCCATAATGAGACTACAAAGTGAATCTCTAGCAATCCTAATGTTCAAAAACGATCCCAATATATGTATCTCTCTATCTGCAATTACTATCCTAGTCTTCGTCACATTTTCTATAGCAAATTTTGTCACTATGCCATTGACTGTATAAAGGAAATGGATATCATATCTAACATATATCGTGACAAAGCAGAAACTTTCACATAATTTGATAAAGGAAATGGATAATATTTGTTGTATGTATCACTTATTTTGATTCAGTATTCTTTACATACTTGATGAGTTACTTCATGTCCTAAAAGTGAGAGATGCTAGTTTTAATACCTTATTTCTACTATGTGTCCTATAAATTAAAGACATTTAAGAAGTTATATATTCATGTTTACATATAAAGACATGGAGAATAAACTGACCTCAATATACCAAAATGAGATGATTATCTCATTAGCACATGCTACACTTGTCAAGTCATATTTCATTATATTTTTTTCAATCAATTCATCTGATCCATGGAAATGGTACAAGTCGCAAGTAAGATCAGCGTGGATCAACCTTCAAACTATAAAAAAGATATCCAATCAGTACTAGGTAAGTAACATAGCATGAATCATCTAATTAGAGCTTTTGAATTCACTATTCAGCAAGAAAATCGTGAGGAGTAGAAGTGTAAAGAACAACCCCAAATTTCTCATTTTTAAATAGGTCCTTGGCTGGAAGAGTTTAAAACATGCGAAGGAACAGAAGTATAAGCTTTATGTATGTATGACAAAATTCATATTAAAGAGGACAGAACAACAGGAGATAGCAGAATATGCAGTCTTAAAAGATGATTTTTAGTTCACTTTTTTGGACAAAGTAGACTTAGCTAGTGAAACTCAAATTTGGAGAGTCCAATTTCTAGTTCACTTATCAGAATATGCAATGGTGTAATAACATATTTGGAGAGTCCGATAAACATAGTTAAAAAGTGAGAAGGTTCTCTATGATTAGGAATGTAAAGAAGAGAACAACATTATTTTCTGATGTTAATTCTTATATGTTAAAACTATTTTTTTATTTAGTTTCATCACGAAGATGAATAGACTATAGTCTTATAGATATGGTCACAAGTTTCAAACTTGAAAGCGTACAAATTACAACATGTTTATTCTTCAAAAATTACAAAAGAATAAATGTATATTAAGCTCTTCAGTAGGCTTATTCCTGTTCACTACTAACTGGAATATCCACAGTTTGACATAGACTAAAAGGAAAGGCATCAAACAACTGAAGTCACAGAGAAAACATGTTGGTGGATACCACCATAGGTCTCTTCCCCCTGAAGCTCAAAAGAAACACCACTTTGTGGAGCATGACAGAACCATTGAAGTCGATAGGAAGGAGAAACATAAAGTCAGTGAGGAAAAAAGCACTTGACCATAGACTGTCTTTACAATTCTATTTACTACTATTTTATATGGAAGAACTTGACATGTAATGAAATTGGAAAGTTACAAGCTATTTTCTCATCTGTTGCATCTAACTCATCAAATAGGTCAGACTTTAGCATCATACAAGACTTTCTCTCCATTTTGTTGGCACTAACTTCTCCTAATTCTTCTAAAACTTAGATGAAGCAAGCCTCACTTTCAACAATATCCAAAACTCAACAAGTTGTCCATACCACAAAAACAAATCTTCTACTTTTATTCTGTTATTGCTAGTAACAGTTAGCAGAAAAGACTGTCACAAGTTACTGCTCCCTCTCCACCCGTTCTAGACTTGAAAAATATATGTTATATCTCCAATTTCTAAGGCATATGATTTATTTTCTATATAGTGCAACTCAAACTACAAAACAAGTTTAACAAATTCATAGTACGAGCTGATCCCAAAACAACTAAGAAATATTGAACCAATGTTTCTGATCTATACTTGAAAAATGCACTAGACAAACAACAAAATGACTTCTAGACACTTCAAGACATGTAGTCGAAAAAAGAAAAATTTTACCAGCAAATAGCTACAAGACAGAATCAATGTTGTTAACAAACGAACAAACCAAGCTTAAGACGAGCACAATCATGAACTCAGGAAGACTAAAAAAGACTAAAAAAACAGTGACATTAAAACATACATTAAAACTTTTTCAAATTCATGTAGAGTAGCTACTTACACTTGACGAAATCTATATTAGGGACAAAATATTATAGGTATCGCCAACTTCAACACTTCAGTTCTTCGAAGAAAGATAACTTAGCTACAACTCAGTTCTTCAGATACTTTTGACTTAGCTTCAGCTTCTACATTCAACATTCAAGAGAAAAAATTAGTCTGTCAAAGATAATCTGCCCATTTATACGTCATACAACTACAAACTAAACTCCCTAAATCAACAAAAGTCGTATCAATAACGCAAGTCATAAAAACCCTAACTTTAATTTTGGACTGACACAAAAGAATATCAAAATCTTAGAGCTATAATTTAGACTTTTGAAGATAAAATATCTTACCTGATAAACTCTATTCCAACAACCCTAAAGCTTTAAGATATGAAGCAAGTTGATTTGTGAAGCATTTTCTTTCAACTTTCAAAAGAAAATCTGATGGAACAACAGTTTACCCAAGAATCTTTGAAGAAAATCGTCTTCTTCAGCTCTCCAATCTTGAACAACGAAGCTCGGAGAGGAGGATCTTCTTCTTCAGTTTGCTTTAGAGGAATCGTGTTGCTCTTTGATTCTTCGGCTGAAAATGGTGTTCTTCAACTGAACTTTGACAGAGTTTGTGACGAAAATCGATTTCTTCCGTTCTTCGATCCTGTTTTTCTGTTCTTGCAAATGGGTTCTTCAATTCTGGATGAAAATGTGTTCTTCAGCTGAAAGTGAAAGTTTCAGCTGAAGTTTCTGTAATGTTTCCCATTTTGTTGTTTTAATGTTTTATTATTTTTAATATTTCTTTAATGTTTTATTTTTTTGGCCAAATAAAAATGGAGGGAGATCAAATTTTAATGTTAAAATGTTAGAGGGAATATAAAATTTTGGGAAAACACTAAGGCAACATTTTTCATGTGTTGTATTAACAATTATAAAAATAGCACACTTTAAAAGTGTGGCCATTTATGTAAATAGTTGTTGCCAACTATAACAACACTTATAAAGTGTAGGTTATCCCATTAAAGAGTACACTTTAGAAGTGTTGCTAATATTAGTGTAACTAAAAGTCAAAATCTTTGGCTACACTTTAAAAACGTCCCCAAAAGTATTTTAGGCAACACTTTATAAGCGTTGTCCAGATTTAGTGTTGTCGTAGACCTAAAATGGTGTAGTGGACGACCGACCGTCTGTGCTGTCCAAGGGCGTTGATGGAATGCGTTGCCCGACGTTGTCCGACCGTCTGTGCTGCCCAAAGGCGATGATGGCATGCCACGCCTGACGCCGTTCGGCTGTCTGTGCTGCCCAAAGGCGGTGATGAAATCTCATGCCTGACGTTGTTCGACCGTGTTTGTCGTTCAAGGGCTATGATGGCATGCCACGCCCTACATCGTTCGACCGTTTGTGCTGCCCAAAGGCGATGATGGCATGCCACGCGTGACATCATTTGACTGTGTTTGTCGTCCAAGGGCTATGATCGCATGCCACGCGCGACGTCGTTCGACCGTGTGTGCTACCCAAAGGCGATGATGGCATGGCACGCCCGACGTCGTCCGACCGTGTGTTCTTTCCAAGTACGGTGATGTCATGACACGCCCGATGTTGCTGACCGTGTGTGACGTCCAAGGGTGGTGATGTCATGCCACGCCCGACGTTGACGACCATGTGTGTTGTCCAAGAACAGTGGTGTCATGCCACGCTCAACGTCGTTCGATCGTGTGTGCTTCTCAAAGGCAATGATGGCATGCCACGCCCGACGTCATTTGACTGTGTGTGCTGCCCAATGGCGATGATGGCATGCCACGCCCGACGTCGTCCGACCGTTAGTGCTGCCCAAAGGCGATGATGGCATGCAATGCCCGACATCGTTCGACCGTGTTTGCAGTCCAAGGGCGATGATGGCATGCCATGCCCGATGTCGTTCGACCGTGTGTGCTGCCTAGATGCGATGATTGCATGCCACACCCGATGTCGTTCGACCGTGTGTGTTGTCCAAAGGCAGCGATGTCATGCCACGCACGACGTTTCCGATCATGTGTGCAGTCCAAGGGCGGTAATGTCCTGCCACGCCCGACGTTGATGATCGTGTGTGCTGTCCAAGGGCGGTGATGTCATGCCACGCACAACGTTGCCGACCATGTGTGTAGTCCAAGGGCAGTGATGTCAAGCCACGCCCGACGTTGCCGAGCGTGTGTGCTGTCCAAGTGCGGTGATGTCATCATGCCACGCCCAACGTTGCCGACCTTGTATGCTGTCCAAGGGCGGTGATGTCATGCAACGCTTGACGTCGTTTGATCGTGTTTGTCGTCCGACCGTGTGTGCTATCTGAGGGCTATGATGGCATGTCACGCCCGACAACGGCTGACCGTCTGTGCTGTCAAAGGGCGTTGATGGCATGCGGTGCCTGACGCCGTCCGACCGTCTGTGCTGCCCAAGGGAAATGATGGCATGCCAAGCCCGACGCCGTTCGGCTGTCTGTGCTGCCCAAAAGCGGTGATGGCATCTCACGCCTGACGTCGTTCGACCGTGTTTGCCGTCCAAGGGCTATGATGGCATGCCACGCCCTACATCGTTCGACCGTTTGTGCTGCCCAAAGGCGATGATGGCATGCCACCCCTGACGTCGTTTGACCGTGTTTGCCATCCAAGGGCTATGATCGCATGCCACGCGCGACGTCGTTCTACCGTGTGTGCTACCGAAAGGCGATGATGGCATGCCACGCCCGATGTCGTCCGACCGTGTGTTCTTTCCAAGGGCGGTGATGTCATGACACGCCCAATGTTGCCGACCGTGTGTGCAGTCCAAGGGAGAAGATGTCATGCCACGCCCGACGTTGACGACCATGTGTGTTGTCCAAGGGCAATGGTGTCATGCCACGCTCGATGTCGTTCGATCGTGTGTGCTTCCCAAAGGCGATGATGGCATGCCACGCCCGATGTCGTTTGACTGTGTGTGCTGCACAATGGCGATGATGGCATGCCACGCCCGACGTCGTCCGACCGTCAGTGTTGCCCAAAGGAGATGATGGCATGCCACGCCCGACGTCGTTCGATCGTGTTTGTAGTCCAAGGGCGATGATGGCATGCCATGCCCGATGTCGTTCGACCGTGTGTGCTGCCTAGAGGCGATGATTGCATGCCACGCCCGACGTCGCTCGACCGTGTGTGTTGTCCAAAGGCGGCGAGTCATGCCACGCCCGACGTTGCCTATCGTGTGTGCAGTCCAAATGTGATAATGTCATGCCACGCCCGACGTTGATAATCGTGTGCGCTGTCCAAGGGCGGTGATGTCATGCCAGGCCCGATGTTGCCGACCGTGTGTGTAGTCCAAGGGCAGTGAAGTCATGCCACGCCCGACGTTGTCGAGCGTGTGTGCTGTCCAAGGGCGGTGATGTCATCATGCCACGCCCAACGTTGCCGACCGTGTTTGCCGTCCAAGGTCTATGATGGCATGCCACGCCCGACGTCGTTCGACCATTTGTGCTGCCCAAAGGCGAGGATGGCATGCCACGTCAGACGTCGTTTAACCATAGTTGCCGTCCAAGGGCTATGATGGCATGCCACGCCCAACGTCGTTCGCTTGTGTGTGCTGCCCTAAGGCGTTGATGGCATGCCACGCCCGACATTGTCTAACCGTGTGTGCAGTCCGAAGGCGGCGATGTCATGCCATGCTCGACGTTACCGACTGTGCGTGCTGTCCAAGGGCCGTGATGTCAAACCATGCCCGACGTTGCCGAGCGTGTGTGTAGTCCAAGGGCGGTGATTTCATGCCACGCCTGACGTTGACGACCGTGTGTGCTGTCCAAGGGTGGTGATGTCATGCCACGCCCGACGTTGCCGACCGTGTGTGCAGTCCAAGAGAGGGGATGTCATGCCACGCCCGACGTTGCCGACCCTGTGTGTTGTCCAAGGGCGGTGATGTAATCATCCCACGCCCGATGTTGCTGACCGTGTGTGCTGTCCAAGGGCGGTAATGTCATGCCACACCTGACGTTGTCGGCATGTTTTTGCAAGCTCCCAACGGCGTAGCACGTACAAGCCATGCATGCCATCAAGCGCTCACACAACACGTCTACTAAGCCCACGGGACGCTTATGTTGTCTGCCTGCCTGCGCCTTAGACTGCCTTTAACACCTCTACCCCCTTATATATGCTTTAAAAAGTTTTACCCATTTGACAAGAGTAGACATGGATTTTCCAAAGAATCATAATGGAAATGTACAACCCAAATATGCACGTTCTAAGGTACAAATTCACACCATCTTTCATTAATGACCCTAATATATATAAAAAAATATGTTTCAACATTTTTTTAAAATTTTTTTTTGAAAATTCCAAAAAATTAGTAATAAATTAATAAAAATAGGGAAAATATCGAAAAATATGAAATCAACTACGAAAATTCACAAATAAATATGGGAACCTTAAAATAAAAAATTTAATAAACTTTTATTTTTAAAATAAGACGTAAAAAATAAAAAAGCGTAAAAATAAATTATAAAATAATGATTAAAAGTCGGAAAAATATCGAAATGCTCGAAAACACTTCTAAACATGTTAAATTAATCATAATATATATATTTGCACAAATAAAAGATGTTTCAATATCGTACGAACCGTAAAAGTAATGAAAATGATGCAAAATAGCCACGTTAGGCGGAAACGTTAGAGAATAGAAAATGGAAAGTAGATGAATATGTTTTTTTTGCATGGAGGTTATTTAAAATCCTTTGATTTATGTACGGCATGAACATCCGCATGTTTTTTTAGAACTCGAACAATGTCACGCAATTCACGACCGATGCAGGAAGGCCACGGCCGACCGTTGTTTGAATGCACGTCCGACGACGGCCGACCGTTTGTACTGTCCAAGGGCTACGATGGCATGCCACGTCGATGATGGCCGACCGTCTGTGCTGGTCCAAGGGCCATGATGGCATGCAGCGCCCGACGTCGTCTGACCGTGTGTGCTGTCAGAGGGCTATGATGGCATGCCACGCCCGACGACAGCCGACCGTCTGTGCTGTCCAAAGGCAATGATGGCATGCCACGCTCGACGCCGTCCGACCGTGTGTGCTATCTAAGGGCTATGATTGCATGTCACGCCCGACGACGGCCGATCGTCTGTGCGTCCAAGGGCGTTGATGGCATGCGTTGCCCGACGTAGTCCGACCGTCTGTGCTGCCCAAGGGCGATGATGGCATGCCACGCCCGACGTCGTTCGGCTGTCTGTGCTGCCCAAAGGCGGTGATGGCATCTCACGCCTAACATCGTTCGACCGTGTTTGCCGTCCAAGGGCTATGATGGCATGCGACGCCCTACATTGTTCGATCATTTGTGCGGCCCAAAGGCGATGATGGCATGCTACCCCTGACGTCGTTTGACCGCGTTTGCCGTCCAAGGGCTATAATAGCATGCCACGCGCGACGTCGTTCGACCGTGTGTGCTACCCAAAGGCGATGATGGCATGCCACGCCCGACGTCTTCCTACCGTGTGTTCTTTCCAAGGGCGGTGATGTCATGACACGCCCGATGTTGCCGACCGTGTGTGCAGTCCAAGGGCGGTGATGTCATGCCACGCCTGACGTTGACTACCATGTGTGTTGTCTAAGGGCAGTGGTGTCATTCCACGCTCGACGTTGTTCGATCGTGTGTGCTTCCCAAAGGCGATGATGGCATGCCGCGCTCGACGTCGTTTGACTGTGTGTGCTGCCCAATGGCGATGATGGCATGCCACGCCCGACGCCGTCCGACCGTTAGTGCTGCCCAAAGGCGATGATGGCATGCCACGTCCGACGTCGTTCGACCGTGTTTGCAGTCCAAGGGCGATGATGGCATGCCATGCCTGATGTCGTTCGACAGTGTGTGCTGCCCAAAGGCGATGATGGCATGCTATACCCAACGTCGTTCGACTGTGTGTGCTGGCCAAAGGCGATGATGGCATGCAATGCCCGACGCCGTCCGACCTTCTGTGCTGCCCAAAGGCGATGATGGCATGCCAAGCCTGACGTCGTTCAACCATTTGTGTTGCCCAAAGGAGATGATGGCATGCCACGCCTGACGTCGTATAACCGTGATTGCCGTCCAAGGGCTATGATGGCTTGCCACGCCCGCGTCGTACGGCCGTGTGTGCAACCCAAAGGCGATGATGGCATGCCAAGCCCGACGTTGTTCGACCATGTGTGTCGTCCAAAGGCGGTGATGGCATGTCACGCCTGACGTCCGATCGTACTGTCCAAAGGCGGCGATGTCATGCCACGCCCGACATTGCTGACCGTGTGTGCTGTCCAAGGGCGGTGATGTCATGCCACTCTGGACGTTGCCGACCGTGTGTGCAGTCCAAGGGCGGTAAAGTCATGCCACGCCCGACGTTGCCGACCGTGTGTGTTGTCCAATGGGGATGATGGCATGCCACGCCGGACGTCGTTCGACTGAGTGTGCTGCCCAAAGGCGATGATTGCATGCCACGCCCGACGTCGTTCGACCGTGTGTGCTGCCGAAAGGCAATGATGGCATGCCATGCCCGACATCGTTCGACTGTATGTGATGGCCAAAGGTGATGATGGCATGCCACGCCCAACGTCGTTCGACCATGTTTGCTGTCCAAGGGCAAGGATGGCATCCCACGCTCGACCCATCCGACTGTCTGTGCTGCCCAAAGGCAATGATTGTATGCCACGCCCGACGTCGTTCGACCGTGTGTGAAGTCCAAGGGCGGTGATGTCATGCCACGCCCGATGTTGCCGAGCGTGTGTGCTGTCCAAGGGAGGTGATGTCATCATGCCACGCGCGACGTTGCCAACTGTGTGTTCTGTCCAAGGGTGGTGATGTCATGCCACGCTGACGTTGCCGATCGTGTGTGTTGTCCAAAGGCGATGATGGTATGCCACGCCCGACGTCGTTCGACCGTGAGTGCTCCTCAAAGGGGATGATGGCATGTCATTCCCAACGTCGTTCGACTGTGTGTGTTTTCCAAAGGCGGTGATGGCATGTCACGCCTGACGTCGTTCGACCGTGTTTGCCGTCCAAGGGCTATGATGTTATGCAACGCCCGACATCGTTCGACCGTTTGTGCTGCCCAAAGGCGATGATGGCATGCCACGCCTGACGTCATTAGACGGTGTTTGCCGTCCAAGGGCTATGATGGCATGCCACGCCCGACGTCGTTCGATTGTGTGTGCTGCCCAAAGGCGATGATTGCATGCCACGCCCGACGTCGTCCGACCGTGTGTGCTGTCCAAAGGCGGCGATGTCATGCATCGCCCAACGATGCTGACCGTGTTTGCTGTCCAAGGGAGCTGATGTCATGCCACACCCGATGTTGCCGATCGTTTGTTTAGTCAAAGGGCGATAATGTCATGCCACGCCCGACATTGCAGACCGTGTGTGCTGTCCAAGGGCGGTGATGTCATGCCACGCTCGATGTTGCTGACTGTGTGTGCTGTCCAAGGGCGGTGATGTCATGCCACGCCCGATGTTGACAACCGTGTGTTCAGTCCAAGGGCGGTGATGTCAGCCACGCCCGACGTTGTTGACCGTGTGTGCTGTCCAAGGGCGGTGATGTAATGCTACGTCCGACGTTGCCGACCGTGTGTGTTGTCCAAGGGCGGTGTTGTCATGCCACGCCTGACGTTGCCAACCGTGTGTGCGGTCCAAGGGCAGTGATGTCATCATGCCACGTTTGACGTTGCCGACCGTGTGTGTTTTCCAAGGGCGGTGATGTCATGCCACACCCCACGTCGTTCGACCGTGTGTGTTGCCCAAAGGCGATGATGGCATGAAATGCTCGACATCGTTCGATCCTGTGTGCTCCCCAAAGGCGATGATGGCATGCCACGCCCGACGTCGTTTGACTGTGTGTGCTGCCCAAAGGCGATGATGGCATGCCACGCCCGACGTCGTTCGACCGTATGTGTTGTCCAAAGGCTTTGATGGCATGTCACGCCTGACGTCCGACCGTGTGTGCTGTCTAAAGGGTGGTGATGTCATTCCACGCCCGACGTTGTCGATCGTGTGTGCAATCCAAGGGCGGTGATGTCATGACATGCCCGACGTTGCCGAGCGTGTGTGCTGTCCAAGGGCGGTGATGTCATCATGCCACGCCCGACGTTGCCGATCGTGTGTGCTGTCCAAGGGCGGTGATGTGATGCCATGCCCGATTTTTCCGACCGTGAGTGTTGTCCAAGGGCAGTGATGTCATGCCACGCCCGACGTTGCCGACCGTGTGTGCTGTCCAAGGGCGGTGATGTCATCATTCCACGCCTAACGTTGCCGACCGTGTGCGTTGTCCAAGGGCGGTGATGTCATGCCACGCTCGACGTCGTCCAACAATGTGTGATGCCCAAAGGCAATGATGCAATGAAACACCTGAAATCATTCGATCGTGTGTGCTGCCCAAAGGCGATGATAGCATGCCACACCCAACGTCGTTCTACTATGTGTGCTGAGCAAAGGCGATGATGGCATGCAACGCCCGACAACGTCCTACCGTCTGTCCTGCCCAAAGGCAATGATTGCACGCCATGCCCGACGTCGTTCGACATTGTTTTCCGTCCAAGGGCGATGATGGCATGCCACGCCCGACGCCGTCCGATTGTGTCAGCTAGTCCAAAGGCGATTATGGCATGCCACGTCCGACGTCGTTCGACCATGTGTGCTTCCCTAAGACGATGATGGCATGCCACGCCTGACGTCGTTTGACCGTTTGTGCTGCCCAAAGGCGATGATTGTATGCCACACCCGACGTCGTTCGACCGTGTGTGCTGTCCAAAGGCGGTGATGGCATGTCATGCCTGACGTCGTTCAACCGTGTTTGCCGTCCAAGGGCTATGATGGCATGCCACGCCCAACATTGTTTGACCGTTTGTGCTGCCCAAAGGCGATGATGGCATGCCACGCTTGACGTCGTTCAACGGTGTTTGCCGTCCAAGGGCTATGATGTCATGCCACGCCCGACGTCGTTCAACTGTGTGTGCATCCCAAAGGCGATGATGGCATGCCATGCCCGACGTCGTTCGACCGTATGTGCTGCCCCAAGGCGATGATGGCATGCCACGCCCGACGTCATTCGACCATTTGTGCTGCCCAAAGGCAATGATGGAATGCCACATCCGACCTTGTTTGACCATGTGGGCTGTCCAAAGGCGGTGATGGCATGTCAAGCTTGACGTCGTTCGACCATATTTGCCGTCCAAGGGCTATAATGGCATGCCACGCCTGAAGTCGTTCGATCGTTTGTGCTGCCCAAAGGCGATGATGGCATGCCAAGCCTGACTTCGTTTGACCGTGTTGGCCGTCCAAGGGCTATGATGGCATGCCACGCCCGACGTCGTTCGATCGTGTGTGCTTCCCAAAGGAAATGATGGCAATCAACGGTCAACGTTGTTGGACTGTGTGTGCTGTCCAAAGGCAGTGATGGCATGTCACGCCTGACGTCCGACTGAGTGTGCTGTCCAAAGGCGGCGATGTCATGCCACGCCCGACATTTCTGACCGTGTGTGCTGTCCAAGGGCGGTGATGTCATGCCACGCCCGACGTTGCCGACCGTGTGTGTAGTCCAAGGGCGTTAATGTCACGCCATGTCTGATGTTGACAATCGTGTGTGCTGTCCAAGGGCGGTGATGTCATGCCATGCCCGACGTTACCGATCGTGTGTGCAGTCCCAGGGCGGCGATTTCATGCAACGCCTGACGTTGTCGAGTGTGTGTGTTGTCCAAGGGCGGTGATGTCATCATGCCACGCCCGACGTTGCCGACCGTGTGTGCTGTCCATGGGCGGTGATGTCATGTCGCGCTCGACGTTGCCGATCGTGTGTAGTGTCCAAGGGCGGTGATGTCATGACACGCCCGATATTTCCGACCGTGTGTGTGCTGATCAAGGGCGGTGATGTCATGCCACGCCCGATGTTGCCGACCGTGTGTGCAGTCCAAGGGAAGTGATGTCATGCCACGCCCGACGTTGATGACCTTGTGTGCTGTCCAAGGGCGGTGATGTCATGCCACGCGCGGCGTTGCCAACCGTGTTTGCAGTCCAAGGGCGGTGATGTCATGTCACGCCCGACGTTGCCGACTGTGTGTGCTGTCCAAGGGTGGTGATGACATCATGCCACGCCCGACGTTGCCGACCGTGTGTGTTGTCCAAAGGCGATGATGGCATGCAACGCCCGACGTCGTTCGACCGTGTGTGATGCTCAAAGGCGATGGTGGCATGCCATGCTTAACATCGTTTGACCGTGTTTGCCGTCCAAGGGCTATGATGGCATGCCACGCCCGACGTCGTTTGACCGTGTGTGCTGCCCAAAAGAGATGATGGCATGCCACGCCAGACGTCGTCTGACCGTGTGTGCTATCCAAAGGCAGCTAGGTCATGCCACGCCCGATGTTGACGACCGTGTGTGCTGTCGAAGGGAGGTGATGCCATGCCACGCCCGACGTTGCCGACTGTGTGTGCTGTCAAAGGGTGGTGATGTCATGCCACGCACGATGTTGGCGACCGTGTGTGCTGTCCTAGGGCGGTGATGTCATCATGCCACGCCCGACGTTTTCAACCGTGTGTGTTGTCCAAGTGCGGTGATGTCATGCCACGCCTGACGTCGTTGGCATGTTTTTGCAAGCTCCCAACGGCGTAGCACGGAAAAGCCATGCATGCCATCGAGCGCCCATGCAGCACATTTACTAAGCCCACAGGACGCCCTTGACGTCCGCCTGCTTTTGCCTCAGTTACCCCACAGACGTCGCAGGCGTATTTTTGTAAACTCCCAACAGCGTAGCACGGACTAGCCATGCATGCCATCAAGTGCCAACGCAGCACGCCTAGTAAGCCCACAGGACGCCATCGACATCCACCTGCCTTCGCCTAAGCCGCCCCGCAAACGTCGCAACCATGTTTTTATAGACGCCCAACGACGTAGCATAGACGAGCCATGCATGCCGTCAAGCGCCCATGCAGCACGCCTACAAATCTCACAAGACGCCCTCGACGGTTTCCTGCCTTTGCCTCACTCGACCCATCGACGTCGCCGACGTGTTTAGTAAACGCCCAACGACGTAGCACGGACAAGCCATGCATGCCATCAAGCGCCCACGCAGCACGCCCGCTAAGCCCACGGGACCCTATGTCGTCTGCCTGCCTGCGCCTCAGGCTGCCTTTAACACCTCTACCCCCTTATATATGCTTAAAAAAGTTTTACCCATTTGACGGGAGTAGACATGGATTTTCCAGAGAATCTTTATGGAAATGTGCAACCCAAATATGCACGTTCTAAGGTACAAACACAGATCATCTTTCATAAATGACCTTAATATATATAAAAAATATTTTTCAACATTTTTTTTTTTGAAAATTCTGAAAATTAGTAATAAATTAATAAAAAAAAGGGAAAGTATCCAAAAAATATGAAATCAACTCCTAAA
>CM067870.1:17726450-17761391 GCA_034621305.1 Solanum pimpinellifolium | reverse complement strand
TCGCCAACGTCAGACGTGGCATGACATCACCCTTGGACTGCACACACGGTCGGCAACGTCGGGCGTGGCATGACATCCCTGCCCTTGGACAGCACATAAGGTCGGCAACGTCGGGCGTGGCATGACATCACCGCCGTTGGACAGCACACACGGTCGGCAACGTCAGGATTGGCATGACATCGCCGCCTTTGGATAGCACACACGGTCGGACGGCGTTAGGCGTTGCATGGAATCATCGCCTTTGGCCAGCACACACAGTCAAACGACGTCGGGCATGGCATGCTATCATCGCCTTTAGG
This sequence comes from Solanum pimpinellifolium, assembly GCA_034621305.1. Taxonomy (NCBI): domain Eukaryota; kingdom Viridiplantae; phylum Streptophyta; class Magnoliopsida; order Solanales; family Solanaceae; genus Solanum; species Solanum pimpinellifolium. The sequence goes on along the minus strand of CM067870.1, from coordinate 17,761,092 downwards.
GAGCACACAAGATCGAACGATGTCAGGCGTTGCATGCCATCATCGCCTTTGGGCAGCACACACGGTCGAACGACGTGGGGCGTGGCATGAAATCGGATAACACACACGGTCAGCAACGACGTCAGGCGTGGCATGCAATGATCGCCTTCGGGCAGCACAGACAGTCGAACAGTGTCGGGCGTGGCATGCCTTCATCTCCCTTGGACGGCAAACATGGTCGAACGACGTCAGGCGTGGCATGCCATCATGGCCTTTGGGCAGCACAGATGGTCGGACGGCGTCAGGCGTTGCATGCTATCATCGCCTTTGGCAGCACACACAGTCAAACGACGTCGGGCGTGGCATGCCATCCTTTCCTTTGGGGGGCACACAAGATGGAACGATGTCGGGCGTTGCATGCCATCATCGCCTTTGGGCAGCACACACGGTCGGACGACGTGGGGCGTGGCATGTCATCACCGCCCTTAGAAAACACACACGGTCGTCAACGTCGAGCGTGGCTTGATGACATCACCACCCTTGGGCAGCACACACGGTCGGCAATGTCGGGCGTGGCAGGACATCACCGCCCTTGGACAACACACACATTCGGCAACGTCGGGCATGGCATGACATCACCGCCCTTGGACAGCACACACGGTCGACAACGTCTGGTGTGGCATGACATCACCGCCCTTGGACAGCACACTCGGTCATCAACGTCGGGCGTGGCATGACATTACCGACCTTGGACTGCTCACACGGTCTGCAACGTCGGGTGTTGCATGACATCTGCGCCCTTGGACAGCACACACGGGTCAGCATCGTCGGGCGATGCATGACATCGCCGACTTTGGACAGCACAAACGGTTGGACGATGTCGGGCGTGGCATGCAATCATCGCCTTTGGGCAGCACACACGGTCGAACGACGTCGAGGGTGGCATGCCATCATAGCCCTTGGACGGCAAACACCGTCTAACGACGTCAGGCGTGGCATGCCATCATCGCCTTTGAGCAACACAAAGGGTCGAACGATGTCGGGCGTTACATGACATTATAGCCCTTGGACGGCAAACACTGTCGAACAACGTCAAGCGTGACATCCCATCACCAGTCTCTCTTCTTTTTTTTTTGGGGGGGGGGGGATTCTTAGTTTTTGGGCTGAAAAAGCATTTGGACAACACACAAAGTCGAACAACGTCAGGCATGGCATGCCATCATCACCTTTGGGCAGCACACACGGTCAAACGACGTCGGGCGTGGCATGCCATCATCGCCTTTGGACAGCACACACGGTCGGCAATTTCAGGCATGGCATGACATCACCGCCCTTGGACAACACACACGGTCGGCAACGTCGAGCGTGGCATGACATCACCGCCCTTGGACAGCACACACAGTCGGCAACGTCAGGCGTGGCATGATGACATCACCGCTCTTGGACAGCACACACGCTCGGTAACGTCGGGCGTGGCATGGCATCACCGCCCTTGGACTGCACACACGGTCGAACAACGTCGTACGTGGCATGCAATCATCGCCTTTGGGCAGCACAGACAGTTGGACGACGTCTAGCGTGACATGCCATCCTCGACCTTGGACGGCAAACATGGTCGAACGACGTCGGGCGTGGCTTGCCATCATCGCGTTTGGGAAGCACAGACGGTCGGACAGCGTCGGGCGTTGCATGCCATCATCGCCTTTGGCCATCATAGACAGTCGAACGTTGTCGGGCGTGGCATGCCATCATTGCCTTTGGGCAGCACACACGGTCGAACGGCGTCGGGAGTGACATGCCATCATCGCCTTTAGGCAGCAAACACGGTCGAACGACGTCGGGCGTGGCATGCCATCATCGCCTTTGGACAACACACACGGTCGGCAACGTCGGGCGTGGCAGACATTACTGCCTTTGGACTACACACACGGTCGGCAACGTCGGGCGAGGCATGACATCACCGCCCTTGGACAGCACACACGGTCAGCAACGTCGGGTGTGGCATGAAATCGCCGCCTTTGGACACCACACACGGTCGGACGTCAGGCGTGACATGCCATCACCGCCTTTGAACCACACACACGGTTGAACGACGTCGGGCGTGGCATGCCCCATAGCCCTTGGATGACAAACACGGTCAAACGACGTCAGGTGTGGCATGCCATCATCGCCTTTAGGCAGTACAAACGGTCGAACGACGTCAGTCTTGGCATGCCATCATCGCCTTTGGGCAGCACAGAAGGTCGGTCGGCGTCGGGCGTTGCATGCCATCATACCCTTTGGCCGGCACACATAGTCGAACGACGTCGGGCGTTGCATGCCATCATCGCCTTTGGGCAGCACACACGGTCGAACGACGTGGGGCGTGGCATGCCATCATCGCCTTTGGGCAGCACAGACGGTCCAACGATGTCGGGCGTGGCATGCCATCTACCTTCCATTATCTATTCTCTAACGTTTCCGCCTAACGTGGTTCTTTCGCATCATTTTCGTTACTTTTTCGGTTCGTACGATATTGAAACATCTTTCCTTGTGCAAATATATATATTATCATTAATTTAACATGTTTAGAAGTGTTTTCGAGCATTTCCATATTTTTTGACTTTTAATCATTATTTTATAATTTATTTTTACGGTTTTTTATTTTTTACATCTCATTTTAAAAAATAAAATTTATTAAATTTTTTATATTAAGGTTCCCATATTTATTTGTGAATTTGCGGAGTTGATTGCATATTTTGTATATATTTTTCCTATTTTTTATCAATTTAAACTAATTTTTTGGAATTTTGAAAAAAATAAAAATTAAAAAAAAATGTTGAAAAATATTTTTTTATATATATTAAGGTCATTTATGAAAGATGATGTGTGTTTGTACCTTAGAACGTGCATATTTGGGTTGTACATTTCCATTATGATTCTCTGGAAAATCCATGTCTACTCCTGTCACATGGGAAAAACTTTTTTAAGCATATATATGGGGGGTAGAGGTGTTGGAGGCAGACAAAGGCACAGGCAGGCAGAAGGCATAGGCGTCCCATGGGCTTAGCAGGCGTGTTGTGTGGGCGCTTGATGGCATGCATGGCTTTTCCGTGCTATGCTTTTGGGCGTTTATAAAAACACGTCGGCGACGTAAATGGGTCGAGTGAGACAAAGGCAGGCGGACGTTGAGGGCGTCCTGTGGGATTTGTAGGCATGCTGCGTGGGCGCTTGACGGCATGCATGGCTCGTCCATGATACGTCGTTGGGCGTCTACAAAAACATACTAGCGACATTTGTGGGGCGACTGAGGCAAAGGCAGGCGAACGTCGATAGCGTCTTGTGGGCTTAGTAGGCATGCTGCGTGGGCGCTTGACAGTATGCATGGCTTGTCCGTGCTACGTGTTTGGGCATTTATAAAAACACGCCCGCGACATATGCGGGGAGTTTGAGGTGGGCATTCGGACGTCATAGGCGTCCTATGGGCTTAGTAGGCGTGCTGCATTGGCGTTTGACGGCATGCATGGCTCGTCTGTTCTACGCCGTTGGGCGTCAACAAAAACATGCCAGCGACGTCTGCGGGGAAACTGAGGCAAAAGCAGGCGGACGTCAAGGGCGTCTTGTGGGCTTAGTAGGCGTGCTGCGTGGACGCTTGATGGCATGCATGGCTTGTCCGTCCTAAGCCGTTGGGAGCTAGCAAAAAAATCTAACGTCGTCGGGCGTGGCATGACATCACCGCCCTTGGACTGCACATGCGGTCGGCAACGTCGGGCGTGGCATGGCATCACCGCCCTTGGACAGCACACACGGTCGGCAACGCCGGGCGTGGCATGACATCGCCGCCCTTTGACAGCATACACGGTCGGCAACGTCCGTCGTGGCATGCCATCATCGCTCTTGGATCGCAAAATGGTCGAACCACGTCGGGCATGGCATGCCATCGTCGCCTTTGGGCTGCACAGACTGTCCGACGGCGTGGTGCGTTGCATGCCATCATCGCCTTTGGCCTGCACACACAGTTGAACGACGTCGAGCGTGGCATGCCATCATCGCCTTTGGGCAGCACACACGGTCGAACGACGTCGGGCGTGGCATGTCATCATCGCCTTTGGGCAACACACACGATCGAACGACGTCGGGCGTGGCATGACATCATAGCCCTTGCACCGCAAACACCGTCGAACAACGTCAAGCGTGGCATGCCATCATCGTCTTTGGGCAGCACAAACGATCGAGCAATGTCGGGCGTGGCATGCCATCATCGCCCTTGGACGACAAACAAGGTCGAACGACGTTGGGCGTGGCATGTCATCATTGCCTTCGGGCAGCACAGACGGTCGAACGGCGTCTGGCGTTGCATGCCATCATCGCCTTTGGGGAGCACACAAGATCGAACGACGTCGGGCGTTGCATGCCATCATCACCTTTGGGCAGCACACACTGTCGGACGACGTCGGGCGTGGCATGACATCACCGCCCTTGGACAGCACTCACGTTCGGTAACGTTGGGCGTGGCATGATGACATCACCTCCCTTGGACAGCACACACGATCGGCAACGTCAGGCAAGACATTACATCACCGCCCTTGGACTGCACACACGGTCGGCAACGTCGGGCGTGGCATGACATCACCGTCCTTGGACAGCACACACGGTCGGCATTATCGAGCATGGCATGATGACATCACCTTCCTTGGACAGCACACACGCTCGGCAACGTCGGGCATGGCATGACATCACCGCCCTTGGACTGCACACACGGTCGAACAACGTCGGGCGTGGCATGCAATTATCGCCTTTGGGCAGCACAGACAGTCAAACGGCGTGGCATGGCATGCCATAATCACCCTTGGACCAGCACAGACGATCGACCGTCGTCGGGCGTGACATGCCATCATAGCCCTTGGACAGCACAAACGATCGGCCATTGTCGGACGTGCTTGCACAGAACGGTTGGCAGTGGCCTGCCCGCATCGGTCGTGGCTTGCGCGATATTGTCCGAGTTCTAAACAAAACATGCGGATGTTCATGCCGTACATAAATCAATGGATTTTGAAACAACCTCCATGCATAACAAATATATTCATCTACTTTCCATTATCTATTCTCTAACTTTTCCGCCTAACGTGGCTCTTTCGCATCATTTTCATTACTTTTACGATTCGTACGATATTGAAAAATATTTTATTTGTGCAAATATATATTGTATCATTAATTTAACATGTTTAGAAGTGTTTTCGAGCATTTCCATATTTTTCCGACTTTTAATAATTATTTTATAATTTATTTTTACGCTTTTTTATTTTTTACGTCTTCTTTTAGGAAATAAAATTTATTAAATTTTTTATTTTAAGGTTCCATATTTATTTCTGAATTTTCGGATTTGATTTCATATTTTTTGATATTTTCCCTATTTTTTATTAATTTATTACTAATTTTTTGGAATTTTCCAAAAAAAATAAAAATTAAAAAAAAATGTTGAAAAATATTTTTTTTATATATATTAAAGTCATTTATGAAAGCTGATGTGTGTTTGTACCTTTGAACGTGCATATTTGGGTTCTACATTTCCATTATGATTCTCTGAAAAATCCATGTCTACTCCTTTCACATGGGTAAAACTTTTTTAAGCATATATATGGGGGGGTAGAGGTGTTGGAGGCAGACAAAGGTGCAGGCAGGCAGACGGCATAGGCGTCCCGTGGGCTTAGCAGGCGTGCTGCGTAGGCGCTTGATGGCATGCATGGCTTGTCCGTGCTACGCCGTTGGGCGTTTCTAAAAACACGTCGGCGACGTCGATGGGTCAAGTGAGGCAAACGCAGGCGGACGTCGAGGGCTACCTGTGGGCTTAGTAGGCGTGCTGCGTGGGCGCTGACGGCATGCATGGCTCGTTCGTGCTACGTCGTTGGGCGTCTACAAAAACATGCTAGCGACGTCTACGGGGCGGCTGAGGCGAAGGTAGGCGGACGTCGAGGGCGTTCTGTGGGCTTAGTAGGCGTGCTGCGTGGGCGCTTGATGGCATGCATGGCTCGTCTGTGCTACGCTGTTGGGCGTTTAAAAAAACACGCCCGCGATGTCTGCGGGGCGTTTGAGGCGGCGGCAGGCGGACGTCATGGGCATCCTGTGGGCTTAGTAGGCGTGCTGTGTGGGCGCTTGAAAGCATGCATGGCTCGTCTGTGCTACGCCGTTGGGCGTCAACAAAAACATGCCAGCGACGTCTGCGGGGCAACTGAGGTGAAAGCAGGCAGACGTCAAGGGCATCCTGTGGGCTTAGTAGGCGTGCTGCGTGGGCGCTTGATGGCATGCATGGCTCGTCCGTGCTACGCCGCTGGGCGCTTGCAAAAACATGCTGACGACGTTTGCGGGGCGACCGAGGAGTTACAAGCCGGACGTTACGGGCTTCCTGTGTGCTTAGTTAGAATGCTGCGTGGGCACTTGATGGCATGCATGGGTTGTCTATGCTACGCCGTTGGGCGCTTACAAAAACATGCCAACGACGTCTGCGGGGCGAACGTGCGCCTCAGAGGGCATTTCTCAAGATCGGTTTATAATAGCGTTTGGTGTGGAAACGGTAGTGCTTTCGGACGAGTGGTGAGTTATAGAGCTCCTGTTACGGCTAACTCAAGGTGTCGCACGAACGAAGCATGTAAGTCCATGTGCGGCAAGACGCTATGATGGACCGGGCGTTGGCGGTTCCCCTGTGTGAACCTTGGTCTTCCTCCAACAATCTTTGTAGTGATTAAATTCTCAACTCCCTTGGGTAGGCGCGCAACAGCGGGTGTATCATTGGCCTTGCAAAGAAGGAATCGGCGTCGTCGCACGACATCTCATGTCAGGCGGCGGGGTGGATGTCGAGCGTGCATTGACAGGGCTTTTCACGTACGGTGCATGAGTTATATTGGGCATGTGTGGTAAGGTTGGATCCCTGCTTCGAGCAGCGACGTCCTAATTCGCATGCAAATTCGGTGGCGGCTGAAGTGCAATCTAGGCTGGTCGGATTTTGGATTTCTGTGCTGCATACCTAATGCCTAGGCATTGTGCAAGTGCAAAAAGTCGCCTTTCGCCCTTCGTATCCCATGTGCGGGGTGAACCCAAAAGACACTCTCGCGTCCCACTACTTCCCTCGCTTCGTCGTGCGATGGCATGGTCCGTGAGCGGCGCCTCGAATTCTCTGATACGGTAGACGCAGTGGGCATGGGGCCTTCACCGGCTTCTATCTGCCCAAAATGAATGCTCTTGGCGAATGACTGCCGCGCTCGCCTATGACCCGACCGTGCCCAAAAGGACGTGCCGGGCTCATGCGGCGCGCGGAATCGTTGAGGAATGCTACCTGGTTGATCCTGCCAGTATTCATATGCTTGTCTCAAAGATTAAGCCATGCATGTGTAAGTATGAACAAATTCAGACTGTGAAACTGCGAATGGCTCATTAAATCAACTATAGTTTGTTTGATGGTATCTACTACTCGGATAACCGTAGTAATTCTAGAGCTAATACGTGCAACAAACCCCGACTTCAGGAAGGGATGCATTTATTAGATAAAAGGTCGACACAGGCTCTACCCGTTGCTGCGATGATTCATGATAACTCGACGGATCGCACGGCCATCATGCCGGCGACGCATCATTTCAATTTCTGCACTATCAACTTTTGATGGTAGGATAGTGGCCTACCATGGTGGTGATGGGTGATAGAGAATTAGGGTTCAATTTCGGAGAGGGAGCCTGAGACATGGCAACCACATCCAAGGAAGGCAGCAGGCGTGCAAATTACCTTGCAAAGAAGGCATCAGCGTCATCACACGACATCTCATGTTGGGCGGCGGGGTGGATGTCGGGCGTGCATTTACAGAGCTATTCACGTACGGCGCATGAGTGGTATTAAGCATGTGTGGTTAGGTTGGATCCCTACTTCGAGCAGCGACGTCCTAACTCGCATGCCAATTCGGTGGCGGATGAAGCGCAATCTAGGCTGGTCGGATGTTGGATTCCTGTGCAGCATACCTAATGCCTAGGCATTGTGCACGTGCAAACGGTCGCCTTTCGCCCCTCGCATCCCATGTGCGGGGTGAACCCAAACGGAAGCACTCAAGGAAGATATGGAGGTTGGTGGATCCACATCACTAGACCGGGAAAGGGAAGCCAGAGTTTAGGCTCCCAGGCCACCTATGTTCAAAGGCGTCCGCGACGCACAGGAGGTGGAGAATTTCCTATGGCACTTGGAGAATTACTTCAAGTGTAATCCGGTACGAAGTGATGTGAAAAAGATCAACAATGCTGTGTTGTATCTTTTGGAGATGCACATGCTATGGTGGAGGTGTAAAGAGTTCGACATAAAGAAGGGGACATGCACTATGAACACGTGGGAGCAATTCCGCGAGGAGTTCAAGAAGGCATTCTCCCTAACAACGTCATTTATGAGGCAAAGCGCAAGTTTAGGGAGTTAAAGCAAAAGGGGAGCATACGCGCGTATGTGCGGGAGTTCACATCCCTTACGCTTCAGATTCCCAACCTCACAGATGAAGATATGTTGTTCCACTTCCTGGATGGGCTGTAAAGTTGGGCCTAAACGGAGTTGGAGCGGCGACAGGTCGGGACTATTGATGAAGCCATCACGTAGGCCGAAGCCTTGACAGACTTCTGGCAGGAGAAGTGTCACAGTGCCGAGGAGGACGACGAGGAAGGTAGTCATGAAGATAGTGGGGAAGATTGTGGCGAAGACGAGGAGCAACAGCCACAACCCAAGAGGCGAGGCGGGGAGCAACGGCCTCACAGGCGTGACACCTACAGGTCCAACAACAAGAAATCCAGAGATCGTGGCAACACGGTGAGGAAATAGGTTGCCAAAGGAGATGGTTATTACATATGCAACGGGACGCATATTTATGCAAAGTGCTATGAACTGAAGAGTCTTGGTGCTATCCTACGAGAGCGGAAGGAATAGGAAGCCCAAGAAAAAGATGAAGTCGAGGAAGAGAAGCCAAGGCAAGCGAAGCCAAAGCATGCGGAGCAGGGGCTTGCTATGTCTAAGGCATGCGCTCAATGTGTCGACATCACGATCAATGGGAAACGTGCTCGTGTGTTTGTTGACAATGGTGCAGAGGCCAATCTCATGGCCAAGACGGCAGCAACGAGGTTGGGGTTGCGTTATAGTCAAACCAACATCCAACTCAAGACGGTCAATGCACCACCAACTCCTGTGGATGGAGTTGCGCACGGAGTGAGCATCACGATAAGCGACTGGCAAGGAAAAACCATGTTCATCGTCGCTCCCTTAGATATCTATGATATTATTCTTGGGCAGGAGTTCTTCCAGAAGTGCCATACTGTGATCGATCCTTATCTCTTACAATTGATGATCATGGAGAAAGGAGGAACATGTATGGTTCCCATGGAAAAGGCATAGAAGATGGAGGGACAAATCCAGCTGACGGCTAGAGTGTTGACGTGAAGTTAACATCGGCAGCAACCATTGCAAGTTTGGGAGAAGACAATGATGCTGAAAAGTCCTTGCCACCACGCACGAAGAGGGTTCCAAGAAGGAACACTGCCGTGATGAAAAAGAAGTCGCTGAGGCACTTCCCTCCTATGAAGGAGGAAGTTCGAAAGATCGGGTCGAGAAAGGTCAGGCAATCGCTGAAGGGCTACTCGAGGGGATAGACCCAGTACGTGAGTTGATGATTGCACGACAAAACTCGACACCGATACAGTCGCAATGCGATGCGGTCGTCGCATCATTAGGTGGGGGAGATTGTGACGACCCGCCACCTTTCCAGCAAGTTCGTAGCATACAAAGGGGGAAGGCGGTCCAACAGCCTTGGAGAGGCTTGTGCAAGACTCTAGAGCCTTTTAGATTCATGGGGCAGACTAGAGAATTCTAAGAGCCTTTTGGAAGAGCTAGAGACATATTCTAGGAATGTAGAACATGTATTGAGTGCATGTACTTAAGGACTTGTATAGCAGCATTTATTTTCTCTTAGGCTTAGGGAGTTGTATAAATAGGTGAGTCATTGTATTTATAAATCATCCATCAACTGAATAATAAAATACAAGTCCTCTCTTCCAAAGTTCTGTCTTTGTCTTTCTTCTTATTCTCTTAGCGTTCCGAGTAGAAAGGCTGACTTGAGCTTACGAGATCGTGAAAGAATCGTGAGTAAGTTGTCAAGTGCCGCACAGAGTCTTGTCAGATTCTCTAGGTCCGTGACACTACGCTCTGTATACATTAGCATGGGATAACATTACAGGATTTCGGTCCTATTACGCTGGCCTTCGGGATCGGAGTAATAATTAACAGGGACAGTCGGGGGCATTCGTATTTCATAGTCAGAGGTGAAATTCTTTGATTTATGAAAGACGAACAACTGCAAAAGCATTTTCCAAGGATGTTTTCATTAATCAAGAACGAAAGTTGGGGGCTCGAAGACGATCAAATACCGTCCTAGTCTCAACCATAAACGATGCCGACCAGGGATCGGCGAATGTTACTTTTAGGAGTCCGCCGGCACCTTATGAGAAATCAAAGTTTTTAGGTTCCGGGGGGGAGTATGGTCGCAAGGATGAAACTTAATGGAATTGACGGAAGGGCACCACCAGGAGAGGAGCCTGCGACTTAATTTGACTCAACATGGGGAAACTTACCAGGTTAAGACATAGTAAGGATTGACAGACTGAAATCTCTTTCTTTATTCGATGGGTGGTTGTGCATGGCCGTTCTTAGTTGGTGGAGCGATTTGTCTGGTTAATTCCGTTAACGAACGAGACCTCAGCCTGCTAACTAGCTATTTGCGGAGGTATCCCTTCGCGGCCAGCTTCATAGAGGGACTACGACCTTTTAGGCCGCGGAAGTTTGAGCCAATAACAGGTCTGTGATGCCCTTAGATGTTCTAGGCTGCACGCGCGCTACACTGATGTATTCAACGAGCTTATAACCTTCGCCGATAGGACCGGGTTATCTTTGAAATTTCATCGTGATGGGGATAGTTCATTGCAAATGTTGGTCTTCAACAAGGAATTCCTAGTAAGAGCGAGTCATCAGCTCGCGTTGACTACATTCTTGCCCTTTGTACACACCGCCCGTCACTCCTACCGATTGAATGATTCGGTGAAATGTTCGGATCGCGGCAACGTGGGCGGTTCGCTGCCCGCGATGTCGCGAGAAGTCCATTGAACCTTATCAATTAGAGGAAGGAGAAGTCGTAACAAGGTTTCTGTAGGTGAACATGCGGAAGGATCATTGTCAAAACCTACACAGCAAAACGACCCACGAACTCGTTTTAAACACAGGGGGCGGCGCTTGCTCGTCGCGCGCCTCCTTTTTGTCGACCGAGGCGCGCAAGCCCTTCGGTCGACAAACGAACCCCGGCATGGAAAGCTCCAAGGAATACTATAATCGACAACCCTCCCCCTCGCGCCCCATTCGCGGATCGTGCGGGGGGAAGCACGCTGCTCTGTAAACACAAACGACTCCCGACAATGGATATCTCGGCTCTCGCATAGATGAAGAACGTAGCGAAAGGCGCTACTTGGTGTAAATTGCAGAATCCCGTGAACCATCGAGTCTTTGAATGCAAGTTGCGCCCAAAGCGATTTGGCCGAGGGCACGGTTGCCTGGGAGTCACGCATTGCGTCGCCCCCCACCCCCACACGCCGCAAGGCGTAGTGCGGGGGCTGAATCTGGCCTCTCGTGCGCCTCGAGCGCGCGGCCGGCCTAAATGCGATTCCATGTCGACGGACGTCGCGGGAAGTGGTGGTCGAAACTCAACTCTCTCTTGTTGTCGCTGGTACAGCTCGTCGCGCGTTTGGACTCCTCGACCCTCACCGCGCCTCACCATGCACTCCGACCGCGACCCCAGGTCAGGTGGGATTACCCGCTAAATTTAAGCATATCAATAAGCGGAGGAAAAGAAACTTGCAAGTATTCCCCTAGTAACGGCGAGCGAACCGGGAACAGTCCAGCCTTAGAATCAGGCGGCTCCATCGTTCGAAATTGTAGTCTGGAGAAGCGTCCTCAGCGGCGGACCGGGCCCGTCCCCTGGAAGGGGGCACCGGAGAGGGTGAGAACCTTGTTGTTCCCGTACCCTGTCGCACCACGAGGCGCTGTCTCTGAGTCGGGTTGTTTGGGAATGCAACCCGAAGTGGGCGGTGAATTCCGTCCAAGGCTAAATACTGGTGAGAGGCCGATAGCGAACAAGTACCGTGAGGGAAAGATGAAAAGGACTTTGAAAAGAGAGTCAAAGAGTGCTTGAAATTGTGGGGAGGGAAACAGATAGGGGTCGGCGATGCGCGCCGGTCGGATGTGGAACCGTGACGAGCCGGTCCGCCGATCGACTCGGGGCGTGGACTAGCGTGGATTGGGGGGCGGCCAAAGCCCGGGCACGATCGCACGACATCGGGCGTGGTAAGATATCACCGCCCTTGGATAGAACACATTGTCGCCAACGTCAGGCGTGGCATGACATCACCGCCCTTGGACTGCACACACGGTCGGCAATGTCGGGCGTGGCATGACATCACCGCCCTTGGACAGCACATAAGGTCGGCAATGTCGGGCGTGGCATGATATCATCGTCCTTGGACTGTACACACGGTCAGCAACGTCGAGCGTGGCATGACATCACCGCCGTTGGACAGCACACACGGTCGGCAACGTCGGGCGTGGTATGACATCGCCGCCTTTGGACAGCACACACGGTTGGACGACGTCGGGCATGGCATGCCATCAATCGCCTTTGGGCAGAACACACGGTCGAACTACGTCGGGCGTGGTATGCCATCATAGCCCTTGGACGGCAAATACGGTCAAACGACGTCAGGCATGGCATGCCATCATCGCCTTTGGGCAGCACTAATGGTCGAACGACGTCAGGCGTGGCATGCCATCATAGCCCTTGGACGGCAAACACGGTCGAACTACGTCAGGCGTGACATGCCATCACCGCCTTTTGACAGCATGCACGGTCGAAAGACTTTGGGCATCGCATGCCATCATCGCCTTTGGGTAGCACACACGGTCGAACGACGTCTGACATTGCATGCCATCATCACCTTAGGGCAGCACGCACGGTCAGACGACGTCGGGCATGCCATGAAATCACCGCCCTTAGACAGCACACACGATCGGCAACGTCGGGCGTGGCATGATGACATCATCGCCCTTGGACAGCATACACGGTCGGCAACGTCGGGCGTGGCATGACATCACCGCTCTTGGACAGCACACACGGTCGTCAACGTCGGGCGTGGCATGATGACGCCACCGCCCTTGGACAGCACACACGCTCGGCAACGTCGAGCGTGACATGACATCACCGCCCTTGGACTGCACACACGGTCGGAAATGTCAGGCGTGGCATGACATTACCGCCCTTGGACAGTACACACGGTCGTCAACGTCGGGCGTGGCATGACATTACAGCCCTTGGACTGCTGACACGGTCGGCAACGTCGGGCGTGGCATGACATCACCGCCCTTGGACAACACATACGGTCAGAAACGTCGAGCGTGGCATGACATCGCCGCCTTTGGACAGCACACACGGTCGGACGACGTCAGGCGTGGCATGCAATCATCGCCTTTGGGCAGCACACACGGTCGAATAACGTCGGGCGTGGCATGCCATCATAGCCCTTGGACGGCAAACACCATCTAACGACGTCAGGCATGGCATGCCATCATAGCCTTTGGGCAGCACAAACGGTCGAACGATGTCGGGCGTGGCATGCCATCATTGCCATTAGACGGCAAACACGGTCGAACGACGTCAGGCGTGACATGCCATCACCGCCTTTGGACAGCACACACGATCGAACGACGTCGGGCGTGGCATGCCATCATCGCCTTAAGTCAGCACACACGGTCGAACGACGTCGGGCGTGGCATGCCATCATCGCCTTTGGACTAGCAGACATAGTCGGGCGGCGTCGGGCGTGGCATACCATCATCGCCTTGGACAGCAAGCATGGTCGAATGACGTCGGGCGTGGCATATCATTATTGCCTTTGGGCAGCACAGACCGTCGGACGGCGTCGGGCGTTGCATGCCATCATCGCCTCTGGCCAGCACACACAGACGAACGACGTCAGGCGTGGCATGCCATCATCGCCTTTGGGCAGCACAGACGGTCGAACGACGTTGGGCATGGCATGCCATCATCGCCTTTGGGTAGCACATACGGACGAACGACATCAGGCATGGCATGCCATCATCGCCTCTGGGCAGCACACACGATCGAACATGTCGGGCATGGCATGCCATCATCGCCTTTGGACTAGCTGACACAATCGGACAGCGTCGGGCGTGGCATGCAATCATCGCCTTTGGGCAGCACAGACAGTCGAACGGCGTCGGGCGTGGCATGCCATCATCGCCCTTGGGCAGCATAGACGGTCGAACGGCGTCGGGCGTCGCATGCCATTATCGCCCTTAGACAGCACAGATGGTTGGCTGTCGTCGGGCGGGCCATGCCATCATAGCCCTTGGATAGAACACACGGTCATACGGTGTCGGGCGTGGCATGCCATCATCGCCTTTGGACAGCACAGACGGTCGGCCGTCGTCGGGCGTGGCATGCTATCATAGCCCTTGGACAACACACACGGTGGGACGGCGTCGGGCGCTGCATGCTATCATCGCCCTTGGACCAGCACAGCAGTCTGCCATCGTCGGGCGTGGCATGCCATAATAACCCTTGGACAGCACAAACAGTTGGCCGTCGTCGGAAGTGCCTGCCCACAACAGTCGGCCATGGCCTACTCGCATCGGTCGTGGCTTGCGTGACATTGTTCGAGTTCTAAACAAAAAATGCGAATGTTCATGCCGTACATAAATCAAAGGATTTTGAAACAACCTCCATGCATAACAAACATATTCATCTACTTTCCAATATCTATTCTCTGACGTTTCCGCCTAACGTGGCTCTTTCGCATCATTTTCATTACTTTTACGGTTCGTACGATATTGAAACATCTTTTACTTGTGCAAATATATATTATCATTAATTTAACATGTTTAGAAGTGTTTTCAAGCATTTCCATATTTTTCTGACTTTTAATCATTATTTTATAATTTATTTTTACGCTTTTTTATTTTTTACGTATCATTTTAAAAAATAAAAGTTTATTAAATTTTTTATTTAAAGTTTTCCATATTTATTTGTGAATTTTCGGAGTTGAATTCATATTTTTTCTATATTTTCCCTATTTTTTATTAATTTATAACTAATTTTTCGGAAGTTTTGAAAAAAATAAAAATAAAAAAAAATGTTGAAAAATATTTTTTTATATATATTAAGGTCATTTATGAAAGATGATGTGTCTTTGTACCTTAGAACGTGCATATTTGGGTTGTACATTTCAATTATGATTCTTTGGAAAATCCATGTCTACTCCTGTCACATGGGTAAACTTTTTTAAGCATATATAAGGGGGTAGAGGTGTTATAGGCAGGCTGAGGCGCAGGCAGGCAAACGACATAGGCATCCCGTGGGCTTAGCAGGCATGTTGCGTGGGCGCTTGATGGCATGCATGGCTTGTCCGTGCTACGCTGTTGGGCGTTTAAAAAACACATCGGTGACGTCAATGGGTCGAGTGAGGCAAAGGCAGGCGGACGTCGAGAGCGTCCTGTAGGATTTGTAGGCGTGCTGCGTGGGCGCTTGACGGCATGCATCGCTCGTCCGTGATACGTCGTTGGGCGTCTACAAAATCATGCCAGCGACGTCTGCAGGGAAACTGAGGCAAAAGCAGGCAGACGTCAAGGGCGTCCAATGGGCTTAGTAGGCGTGCTGGCATGGGCGCTTGATGGCATGCATGGCTCATCCGTGATACGCCGTTGGGAGCTTGCAAAAACATGCCGACGACGTCGGGCATGCATGAAATCACCGCCCTTGGACAACACACACGGTCGGCAACGTCGGGCAAGGCATGATGACATCAGCGCATTTGGACAGCAAACGCGGTCGGCAACGTCGGACGTGGCATGACATCACCGCCCTTGGACTGCACACGCGGTCGGCAACGTCGGGCGTGGCATGACATCACCGCCCTTGGACAGCACACACGATCGGCAACGTCGGGCGTGGCATGACATCACCGCCATTTGATAGCACACACGGTCGTCAACGTCGGGCGTGGCATGACATCACCGCCCTTGGACTGCACAAACGGTCGAACAATGTCGGGCGTGGCATGCCATCATAGCCCTTGGATGGCAAACACGGTTGAACGATGTCAGGCATGACATGCCATCACCGCCTTTGGACAGCACACATGGTCCAGCGTCAGGTGTGGCATGTCATCATCGCCATTGGGCAGCACAAATGGTCGAACGACGTCGGGCGTGGCATGCCATCATCGCCTTTGGACTAGCTGACACAGTTGGACGGCGTCGGGCGTGGCATGCCATCATCGCCTTTGGACTAGCTGACACAGTTGGACGGCGTCGGGCGTGGCATGCCATCATCATCCTTGGATGGAAAACATGGTCGAACAACGTCGGGCGTGGCATGCCATCACCGCCCTTGGACAACACAAACGGTCGGCAATGTCGGGCGTGGCATGAAATCAACGCACTTGGACAGCACACACGGTCGACAAAGTCGGGCGTGGCATGCTGACATCACCGCCCTTGGACAGCACACACGCTCCCCAACGTCAGGCGTTGCATGACATCACCGCCCATGGACAGCACACACGGTCGTCAACGTCGGGCGTGGCGTGACATTACCGCCCTTGGACTATACACATAGTCAGAAACATCGGGCGTGTCATGATGACCTCACCGCCCTTGGAAAGCACACACGCTCGGCGACGTGGGGCGTGGTATGATATCACCGCCCTTGGACTGCACACACGCTCGGCAACGTCGGGCGTGGCATGAAATAATTGCCCTTGGACAACACACACAGTCGGCAACGTCGGGCGTGGCATGACATCACTGCCCTTGGACAGCACACAAGGTCGACAACGTTGGGCGTGGCATGATGACAACACTTCCTTTGGACAGCACACATAGTTGAACGACATCGGGCGTGGAATGACATCACCGCCCTTGGACTGCTCACACGATCGGCAACGTCGGGTGTGGCATGACATCACCACCCATGGAAAGCACACACGGTCGTCAACATCGGGCGTGGCGTGACATTACCGTCCTTGGACTACAGACACGATCGGCAACGTCGGGCGTGGCATGACATTACCGCCCTTGGACAGCACACATGGTCAGCAACGTCGGGCGTGGCATGACATCGCCGCCTTTGGATAGCACACACGGTCGGACGTCAGGCGTGACATGCCATTATCGCCTTTGGACAACAAACACGGTCGAACGACGTCTGGTGTGGCATGCCATCATCTCCTTTGGGCAGCACACACGGTCGAACGACGTCAGGCATGGCATGCCATCATAGCCCTTGGACGGCAAACACGATCAAACGACGTCAGGCGTGGCATGCCATCATAGCCCTTGGACAGCAAACACGGTCGAACGACGTCAGGCATGACATGCAATCATCGTCTATGGACTAGCTGACATATTGGAACGGCTTCGAGCGTGGCATGCCTTCATCTCCCTTGGACTGCAAACATGGTCGAACGACGTCGGGCGTGGCATGCCTTCATTGCCATAGGGTAACACAGACGGTCGGACGGCGTCGGTCATTGCATGCCATCATCGCCTTTGGCCAGCACACACAGTCAAACGACGTCGGGCGTGGTATGCCATCATCGCCTTGGGGAAGCACACAGGATCGAACGATGTCAGGCGTTGCATGCCATCATCGCCTTTGGGCAAAACACACGGTCAGACGACGAGGGGCGTGGCATGACATCACCGCCCTTGGACAACACACACGGTCGGCAACGTCGAGCGTGGCATGACATCACCGCCCTTGGAAAACACACACGGTCGGCAACGTCGTGCGTGGCATGACATCACCGCCCATGGACATCACACACGGTCAGCAACGCAAGGCGTGGCATGACAAAATCACCGCCCTTGGACAGCACACACGCTCGGCAACGTTGGGCGTGGCATGACATCACCGCCCTTGGACTGCACACACGGTTGAACAACGTTAGGCGTGGCATGTGATCATCGCCTTTGGGCAGCACAGACAGTCGACAGCGTCGGGCATGGCATGCCATCTTCGCCCTTAGACAGCAAACATGGTCGAACGACGTCAGGAGTAGCATGCCATCATCGCCTTTGGCCAGCACACACAGTCAAACAACGTCGGGCGTGGCATGCCATCATCGCCTTTGGGGAGCACATAGGATCGAACGATGTCGAGCGTTTCATGCCATCATCGCCTTTGGGCAACACACACGGTCGGACGACGTGGGGCGTGGCATGACATCACCGCCCTTGGAAAATACACACGGTCATCAACATCGGACGTGGCATGAAATTACCGCCCTTGGACAACACTTACGGTCGGCAACATCAGACGTTGCATGAAATCACCGCCCTTGGACAGCACACATGGTCGGCAACGTCGGGCGTGGCATGACCTCACCGTCCTTGGACAGTACAAACGGTCGTCAACGTCGGGCATGACATGACATTACCGCCCTTGGACTGCACACACGGTCGGCATCGTCAGGCATGGCATGACATCAGCGCCCTTCAACAACACACACGGACAGCATCGTCCGGCAATGCATGACATCGCCGCCTTTGGACAGCACACACGGTCGGACGACGTCAGGCGTGGCATGCCATCATCGCCTTTGGGCAGCACAGAAGGTCGGACGGCGTCAGGCGTTGCATGCCATCATCGCCTTTGGCCAGCACACACAGTCGAACGACGTTGGGCGTGGAATGCCATCATCGCCTTTGGGCAGCACACACAGTCGAAAAACGTCGGGCGTGGCATGCCATCATCGCCTTTGGGCAACACACACGGTCGAACGACGTCGGGCGTGGCATGCCATCTCGCCTCTGGGCAGCACACACGATCAAACGACGTTGGGCGTGGCATGCCATCATTGCCTTTGGACTAGCTTCAACAGTTGTACGGCATCGGGCGTGGCATGCCATCACTCGCCCTTGGACAGGAAACAAGGTCGAACGACGTCGGGCATGTCATGCAATCGTCGCCTTTGGGCGGCACAGACTGTAGAACGGCGTCGGGCGTGGCATGCCATCATCGCCCTTGGGCAGCACACACGGTCGGACGACGTCGAGCGTCGCATTCCATCATCGCCCTTGGACAGCACAGACGATCGGCCGTCGTCGGGCGTGCCATGCCATCATAGCTCTTGGATAGCACACACGGTCAGACGAGGTCGGGCGTGGCATGCCATCATCGCCTTTGGACAGCACAGACGGTCGGCCGTCGTCGGGCATGGCATGCCATCATCGCCTTTGGACAGCACAGGCGGTCGGCCGTCGTCGCGCGTGGCATGCCATCATAGCCCTTGGATAGCACACACGGTCGGACGGCGTCAGGCGCTGCATGCCATCATCGCCCTTGGACCAGCGCAGACGGTCGGCCGACATCGGGCGTGGCATGCCATCATAGCCCTTGGACAGCACAAACGATCGGCCGTCGTCGGACGTGCCTGCACACAAAGGTCGGTCATGGCTTGTCCGCATCGGTCGTTGCTTGCGTGACATTGTTCAAGTTCTAAACAAAACATGCGGATATTCATGCCGTACATAAATCAATGGATTTTGAAACTATCTCCATGCATAACAAACATATTCATCTACTTTCCATAATCTATTCCCTTACGTTACCGCCTAACGTGTCTCTTTCGCATTATTTTCGTTATTTTTATGGTTCGTACGATATTGAAACATCTTATATTTGTGCAAATATATATATTATCATTAATTTAACATGTTTAGAAGTGTTTTCGAGCATTTCCATATTTTCCGACTTTTAATCATTATTTTATAATTTATTTTTACCCTTTTTTATTTTTTACGTCTCATTTTAAAAAATAAAGTTTATTAAATTTTTTATTTTAGGAGTCCCATATTTATTTGTGAATTTTCAGAGTTGATTTCATATTATTTCGATTTTTTCCCTATTTTTATTAATTTATTACTAATTTTTCAGAATTTTCGAAAAAAATAAAAATAAAAAAAAATGTTGAAAAATATTTTCTTATATATATTAAAGTCATTTATGAAAGATGATGTGTGTTTGTATCTTAAAACGTGCATATTTGGGTTGTACATTTCCATAAAGATTCTCTAGAAAATCCATGTCTACTCCTGTCACATGGGTAAAACTTTTTTAAGCATATATAAGGGGGAAGAGGTGTTGGCCTGAGGCGAAGGCAGACAGACGACATAGGCGCCCCATGGGCTTAACAAGCGTGCTGCGTGGGCGCTTGATAGCATGCATGGCTTGTACGTGCTACGCCGTTGGGTGTTTATAAAAACACGTCGGCGACGTCGATGGATCGAGTGAGGCAAAGGCAGGTGGACGTCGTGGGCATCCTGTGAGATATGTGGGCGTGCAGCGAGGGCGCTTGACGACATGCATGGCTCGTCCGTGCTACGTCGTTGGGCTTCTACCAAAACATGCTAGCGACGTTTGCGGGGCGGCAGAGGCGAAGGCAGGCGGATGTCGATGGCGTCCTGTGGGCTTAGTAGCCGAGCTGCGTGGTCACTTAACGGCATGCATGGCTCGTCCGTGCTCCGCTATTGGGCGTTTACAAAAACACGCCCGCGACGTTTGCGTGGTGTTTGAGGCGGTGGTAGGAGGACGTCATGGGCGTCCTCTGGGCTTAGTAGGCGTGCTGCGTGGGCGCTTGATGGCATGCATGTCTCGTCTGTGCTACGCCCTTGGGCGTCAATAAAAACACGCCAGCGACGTCTGCGGGGAAACAGAGGCAAAAGCAGGCGGACGTCAAGGGCGTCCTGTGGGCTTAGTAGGCATGCTGCATGGGCGCTTGATGGCATGCATGTCTCGTTCGTGCTACGTCGTCGGGAGCTTGCAAAAACATGCCGACGACGTCTGCGGGGCGTTTGAGGCGGTTGTAGGCGGACGTCTTGGGCATCCTCTAGGCTTAGTAGGCGTGCTGCGTGGGCTCTTGACGGCATGCATGGCTCGTCCGTGGGATGACATCACCGCCCTTGGACAGCACACACGCTCGGCATAGTCGGGCGTGGCATGATGACATCACCGCCCTTGGACAGCACACACGGTCGGCAACATCGGGCGTGGCATGACGAAACCGCCCTTGGACTGCACACACGGTTGGCAACGTAAGGTATGGCATGATATCACCGCCCTTGGACAGCACACATGGTCGGTAACGTCGGGCATGACATGACATCGCCGCCTTCAGACAACACACACAGTTAGACAACGTCGGGCGTGGCATGCCATCATCGCCTTTGGGAACCACACACTGTCGAATGACATCGGGCATGGCATGCCATTATTACCTTTGGACTAGCTGACAAAGTCGAACGACGTCGGGCGTGGCATGCCATCATCGCCTTTGGACTAGATGACACAGTCAGACGGCGTCGGGCGTGGCATGCCATCATCGCCCTTGGACGGCAAACACGGTCGAACGACGTCTGGCGTGTCATGAAAACATCGCCTTTGGGAAGCACAGACGGTCGGACTACGTCGGGCGTGGCATGCCATCATCGCCTTTGGGCAGCACACACAGTCGAACGACGTCGGGCGTGGCATGCCATCATCGCCTTTGGGAAGCACACACTGTCGAACGATGTCGGGTGTGGCATTCCATCATCGCTTTAAGGAAGCACACACGGTCGAACAACGTCGGGCGTAACTGGCATGCCATCATTGCCTTTGGACTAGCTTACACAGTTCGATAGCGTCGGGCGTGGCAAGCCATCATCCCCCTTGGACGGCAAACACTGTCGAACGATGTCGGGCGTGGCATGTCATCATCACCTTTGGGCAGCACTGACGGTCGGACGGCGTCGGGTGTGGCATGCCATCATAGCCTTTGGGCAGCACACACAGTCGAACGACGTCGGGCGTGGCATGCCATCATCGCCTTTGGGCAGCACACACAGTCGAACAACGTCGGGCGTGGCATGCCATCATCGCCTTTGGGAAGAACACACGGTCGAACGACGTCGGGCGTGGCATGACATCACTACCCTTGGACAACACACATGGTCGACTACGTCAGGCGTGGAATGACATCACTGCCCTTGGACTGCACACACGGTCGGCAACGTCGGCCGTGGCATGCCATCAGCGCCTTTGGACAGTACATACGGTCAGCAATGTCGGGCGTGGCATTACATCGCCGCCTTTGGGTAGCACACATGGTCGAACGACGTCACACGTGGCATGCGATCATAGCCCTTGGACGGCAAACACTGTCAAACCACGTCAGGGGTGGCATGCCACCATCACCTTTGGGCAGCACAAACGGTCGAACGATGTCGGGCGTGGCATGCCATCATAAACCTTGGACGACAAACACGGTCGAATGACGTCACGCGTGACATGCCATAACCGCCTTTGGACAGCACACACGGTCAAATGACGTCTGGCGTGGCAAGCCATCATCGACTTTTGGCAGCACCCACGGTCAAATGACGTCGGGCGTTGCATGCCATCATCGCATTTGGGAAGCACACACGGTCGAACGACGTCGGGCATGGCATGCCATCATCGCCTTTTGATTAGATGACACAGTTAGACGGCGTCAGGCATGGCATGCATCATCGCCCTTGGACGGCAAACACGGTCGAACGACGTCGGGCGTGGCATGCAAACATCGCCTTTGGGCAGCATAGACGGTCGGACGGCGCCGAGCATGGAATGCCATCATAGCCTTTGGGCAGCACACACAGCCGAACGACGTCGGGCGTCGCATGCCATCATCGCCTTTGGAAAGCACACACTGTCGAACGATGTCGGGCGTGGCATGCCATCATTGCCTTTGGGAAGCACACACGATCGAACGACGTAGAGCGTGGCATGCAATCATAGCCTTTGGGCAGCACACACGGTCGAACGACGTCAGGCGTGGCATTCCATCATTGCCTTTGGACTAGCTTACACAGTTTGATAGCGTCGGGCGTGGCATGTCATCATCGCCCTTGGACGGCAAACACGGTCGAACGACGTCGGGTGTGGCATGCTTTCATCGCCTTTAGGTAGCACACACAGTCGAACTACGTCGGGCGTGGCATGACATCATCGCCTTTGGGAAGCACACACGGTCGAACGACATCGGGCAGGGCATGACATCACCTCCCTAGGACAACACACACGATCATCAACGTCAGGCATGGCATGGCATCACCGCCCTTGGACAGTACACACGGTCAGAAACGTCGGGCGTGGGATAACATCGCCGCCTTTAGAGAGCACACAAAATCGGACGACGTCGGGCGTGGCATGCCATCATCGCCATTGGGTAGCACACACGGTCGAACGACGTCGCGCGTGGCATGCCATCATAGCCCTTGGATCACAAAGACGGTCAAACGACGTCAAGCGTGGCATGCCATCATCGCCTTTGGGCAACACAAACGGTCAAACAATGTCAGTTGTGGCATGCCATCACCGCCTTTGGACAGCACACAGGTCGAACGACGTCGAGCGTGGCATGCCATCATCGACTTTGGGCAGAACACACGGTTAAATGACGTTGGCCGTGGCATGCCATCATCGCCTTTGGGCAGCACATACGGTCGAATGATGTCGGGCGTGGCATGCCATCATCGCCTTTGAGAAGCACACACTGTCGACCGATGTCGGGCATGGCATGCCATCATCGCCATTGGGAAGCACACACGGTCGAACGACGTTGGGTGTGGCATGCAATCATAGCCTTTGGGCAGCACACACGGTTGAACGACGTCGGGCGTGGCAAGCCATCATCGCCCTTGGACTAGCTTTCATAGTTTGATAGTGTCGGGCGTGGCATGCCATCATCGCCCTTGGACGGCAAACACGGTCGAACGACGTTGGGCGTGGCATGCAATCATCTCATTTGGGCAGCACTGACGGTCGGATGGCGTCGGGCGTGGCATGTCATCATCGCCTTTGGTTAGCACACACAGTCGAACGACGTCGGGCGTGGCATGCCATCATCACCTTTGTGAAGCACACACGGTCGAACAACGTCGGGTAGGGCATGACATCACCGCCCTTGGACAGCACACACGGTCGTCAACGTCGGGCATGGCATGGCATCACCGCCCTTGGATAGTACCCACGGTCAGAAACGTCGGGCGTGGCATAACATCGCCGCCTTTTGATAACACACACAATCGGATGACGCCAGGCGTGGCATGCCATCATTGCCATTGGCTAGCACACACGATCGAACAACGTCATGCGTGGCATGCCATCATAGCCCTTGGATGGAAAACACGATCGAACGACGTCAGGCGTGGCATGCCATCATCGCCTTTGGGCAGCACAAATGGTCGAACGATGTCGGGTGTGGCATGCCATCATAGCCCTTGGACGGCAAACACAGTCGAACGACGTCAGGCGTGACATGCCATCACCGCCTTTGGACAGCACACACGGTCGAACGACGTCGGGCGTGGCATGCCATCATCAACTTTGGGCAGCACACACGGTCAAACAACGTCGGGCGTGGCATGCCATCATCCCCTTTGGGCAGCACACACGGTCGAACGACATCGGGCGTGGCATGCCATCATAGCCCTTGGACGGCAAACACCGTCGAATGACGTCAAGCGTGACATGCCATCATCGCCTTTGGGCAGCACAAGCGGTCGAACAATGTCGGGCGTGGCATGCCATCATAGCCCTTGGACGGCAAATATGGTCAAACAACGTCAAGCGTGACAGGCCATCACCGCCTATGGAAAGCACACACGGTCGAACGATGTCGGGTGTGGCATGCCATCATCGCTTTTGGGCAGCACAAATGGTCGAACGACGTCGGGTGTGGCATGCCATCATCGCCTTTGGACTAGCTGACACAGTTGGACGGCGTCGAGCGTGGCATGCTATCATCACCCTTTGACGGCAAACATGGTCGAACGACGTCGGGCGTGGCATGCCATCACCGCCCTTGGACAACACACACGGTCGACAACGTCGGGCGTGGATTGCCATCATACCCCTTGGAGAGCACACACGGTCGGACGGCGTCAGGCGCTGCATGCCATCATTGCCTTTGGGCAGCACACACAGTCGAACGACGTCGGGCGTGGCATGCTATTATCGCCTTTGGGAAGCACACACGGTCAGCAACGTCGAGCGTGGCATGACATCACCTCCCTTAGCCAGCACACAAGGTCGTCAACGTCGGGCGTGCCATGACATCACCGCCCTTGGACACACACACAGTCTGCAAGGTCGAGCGTGGCATGAAATCGCCGCCTTTGGACAACACACACGGTCGGACGACGTTGGGCGTGGCATACCATCATCGCATTTGGGAAGAACAAACGGTCGAACGACGTCGGGTGTGTCATGCCATCATAGCCCTTGGATGGCAAACACCGTCGAACGGCGTTAGGTGTGGCATGCCATCATCGCCTTTGGGCAGCACAAAAGGTCGAACATGTCGGGTGTGGCATATCATCATAGCCCTTAAACGGCAAACACGATCGAACGATGTCAGGCGTGACATGCCATCACCGCCTTTGGACAGCACATACGGTGGAACGACGTCGGGCGTGGCATGCCATCATCGCCTTTAGGCAGCACAAACGGTAGAACGACGTCAGGCGTGGCATGCCATCATCGCCTTTGGGCAGCACACACGGTCGAACAACGTCGGGCGTGGCATGCCATCACCTCCTGTGGACTAGATGACACAGTCGGACGGCGTCAGGCACGGCATGCCTTCATTGCCCTTGGACGGCAAACATGGTCGAACGACGTCGGGCGTGGTATGCAATCATTGCCTTTGGGCAGCACAGACGGTCGGACAGCGTCGGGCGTTGCATGCCATCATCGCCTTTGGCCAGCAAACACAGTCGAACGACGTCGGGCGTGGCATGCCATCATCGCCTTTGGGCAGCACACACGATCGAACAATGTCAGGCGTTGCATTCCTGCATCGCCTTTGGGCAGCACACACGGTCGCACCACATTGGGCGTGGCATGACATCACTGCCCTTGGACAACACACACGGTAAGCAACGTCGGGCGTGGCATGATGACATCACCGCCGTTGGACAGTACACACGGTCGGCAACATTGGGCGTGGCATGACATCACCGCCCTTGGACAACACACACGGTCGGCAACGTCGGGCGTGGCATGACATCATGGCCCTTGGACAGAACACACGGTCGGCATCGTCGGGCATGGCATGATGACATCACCACTCTTGGACAGCACACACGCTCGTTAACATCAGGAGTGGCATGACATCACCGCTCTTGGACCGCACACACAGTCAGCAAAGTCGGGCGTTGCATGACATCATTGCCCTTGGACAGCACACACGGTCGTCTACGTCGGGCATGGCGTGACATTACCAGCCCTTGGACTTCACACACGGTCGGCAACGTCGGGTGTGGCATGACATCGCCGCTCTTGGACAGCACACACGGTCAGCAACGTCGGGCGTGGCATGACATCGCCACCTTTAGACACCACACACGGTCGGACGTCAGGCTTGACATGCCATCACCGCCTTTTGACAGCACACACGGTCGAACGACGTCGGGCGCGGCATGCTATCATCGCCTTTGGGCAGCACACACGGTCGAACGACGTTGGGCATTGCATGCCATCATAGCCCTTAGACGGCAAACACGGTCAAACAACGTCAGACGTGGCATGCCATCATCGCCTTTGGGCAGCACAAACGGTCGAACGACGTCAGGCGTGGCATGCCATCATCGCCTTTGGGCAGCACAGAAGGTCGGACGGCGTCAGGCGTTGCATGCCATCATCGCCTTTGGCAAGCACACACAGTTTGAACGACGTCGGGCGTGGCATGCTATCATCGCCTTTGGGAAGCACACACTGTCGAACGACGTCGGGCGTGGCATGTCATCAGCGCCTTTGGACAGCACACACGGTCGAACGACGTCGGGCGTGGCATGCAATCATCACCTCTGGGCAGCGCACACGGTCGAACGACGTTAGGCGTGGCATGCCATCATCGCGTTTGGACTAGGTGACACAGTCGGACGACGTCGGACGTGGCATGACATCAGCGACCTTGGACAGCACACATGGTCAGCATCGTCGGGCGATGCATGACATCGCCGCCTTTGGACAGCACAAACGGTAGGACGATGTCGGGCGTGGCATGCAATCATCGCCTTTGGGCAGCACACACGGTCGAATGACGTCGGGCGTGGCATGCCATCATAATCCTTGGAAGGCAAACACCGTATAACGACATCAGGTGTGGCAAGCCATAATCGCATTCTGGCAGCACAAACGGTCGAACGTTGTCGGTCATTGCATGCCATCTTCCTTTGGGCATCACACACGATCAGCAACGTCGGGCGTGGCATGCCATCACCGCCTGTGGACTAGATGACACAGTCGGACGGCGTCAGGCGCGGCATGCCTTCATCGCCCTTGGACGGCAAACATGGTCGAAAAGCGTCGGGCGTTGCATGCCATCATTGCCGTTGGGAAGCACAGACGGTCGGACAGCGTCGGGCGTTGCATGCCATCATCGGCTCTGGAAGCACACACGGTCGAACGACGTTAGGCGTGGCATGCCATCATCGCGTTTGGACTAGGTGACACAGTCGGACGACGTCGGGCGTGGCGTGTCATCAGCGACCTTGGACAGCACACATGGTCAGCATCGTCGGGCGATGCATGACATCGCCGCCTTTGGACAGCACACACGGTAGGACGACGTCGGGCGTGGCATGCAATCATCGCCTTTGGGCAGCACACACGGTCGAATGACGTCTTGCGTGGCATGCCGTCATAACCCTTGGAAGGCAAACACCGTATAACGACGTCAGGTGTGGCAAGCCATAATCGCCATCTGGCAGCAAAAACGGTCGAAACGATGTCGGTCATGGCATGCCATCATCTCCTTTGGGCATCACACACGATCGACAACGTCGGGCGTGGCATGACATTACCGCCCTTGGACTACACACATAGTCAGCAACGTCGGGCGTGGCATGACATCACAACCCTTGGACAGCACACACGGTCAGCAACGTCGGGCGTGGCATGACATCGCCGCCTTTGGATAGCACACACGGTCGGACGTCAGGCGTGACATGCCATCACCGCCTTGGACAACACACACAGTCGAATGACGTCGGGCGTGGCATGCCATCATCTCCTTTGGGAAGCACACACGGTCGAACGACGTCGGGCGTGACATGCCATCATAGCCCTAGGACGGCAAATAGGGTCAAGCGACGTCAGGCGTGGCATGCCATCATCGCCTTTGGGCAGCACAGAAGGTCGGACGGCGTCGGGCGTCGCATACATCATCGCCTTTGGCCAGCACACACAGCCGAACAACGTCGGCGTGGGATGCCATCATCGCCTTTGGGCAGCACACACGGTCGAGCGACGTCGGGCATGGCATGCCATCATCGCCTTTGGGTAACATACACAGTTGAACGACATCGAGCGTGGCATGCCATCATCGCCTCTGGGCAGCACACACGGTCGAACAACATTGGGCGTGGCATGCCATCATTGCCTTTGGACTAGCTGACACAGTCGGACTCCGTCGGCGTGGCATGCCATCATCGCCCTTGAACGGGAAACATGGTCGAACGACGTCGGGCGTGGCATGCAATCATCGCCTTTGGGCAGTACAGAGAGTCAAACGGCGTTGGGCGTGGCATGCCATCATCGCCCTTGGCAGCACACATGGTCGGACGGCATCGGGCGTCGCATGCCATCATCGCCCTTGGACAGCATAGATGGTCGGCCGACGTCGGGCGTGCCATGCCATCATAGCCCTTGGATAGCACACACGGTCGGACGGCGTGGGGCGTGGCATGCCATCATCGCCTTTGGACAGCACAGACGGTCGACCGTCGTCGGGCGTGGCATGCCATCATAGCCCTTGGACAGCACACACGGTCGGACGGCGTCGGGCGTTGCATGCCATCATCGCCCTTAGACCAGCATAGACGGTCGGCCATCGTCGGCATGGCATGCCATCATAGCCCTTGGACAGCACAAGCGGTCGGCCATCGTCGGACGTGCCTGCACACAACGGTCGGTCGTGGCCTGCCCGCATCGATCGTGGCTTGCGTGACATTGTTCGAGTTCTAAACAAAACATGTGGATGTTCATGCCATACATAAATCAAACGATTTTGAAAAAACCTCCATGCATAACAAACATATTCATCAACTTTCCATAATCTATTCTCTAACGTTTCCGCCTAACGTGACTCTTTCCCATCATTTTTGTTACTTTTACGATTTGTACGATATTGAAACATCTTTTATTTGTGGAAATATTTAATTATCATTAATTTAACATGTTTAGAAGTGTTTTCTAGCATTTCTATATTTTTTCCACTTTTAATCGTTATTTTTTAATTTATTTTTACGCTTTTTTATTTTTTACGTCTCATTTTAAAAAATAAAGTTTTATTAAATTTTTATTTTAAGGTTCCCATATTTATTTGGAATTTTCGGAGTTGATTTCATATTTTTTTCGATATTTTCCCTATTTTTTATTAATTTATTACTAATTTTCCGAATTTTTGAAAAAAAATAAAAATAAAAAAAATGTTGAAAAATATTTTCTTATATATATTAAGGTCATTTATGAAAGATGATGTGTGTTTGTACCTTACAACGTGCATATTTGGGTTGTACTTTTCATAAAGATGCTCTGGAAAATCCATGTCTACTCCTGTCACATGGGTAAAACTTTTTTAAGCAATATAAGGGGGTAGAGGTGTTAAAGGTAGCCTGAGGCGAAGGCAGGCAGATGACATAGGCGTCCCGTGGGCATAGCAAGCGTGCTGCGTGGGCGCTTGATAGCATGCATGGCTTGTCCGTGCTACGCCGTTGGGCGTTTATAAAAACACGTCGCCGACGTCGATGGATCGAGTGAGGCAAAGGAAGGTGTACGTCGAGGGCGTCCTGTGAGATTTGTAGGCGTGCAGCGTGGGCGCTTGACGGCATGCATGGCTCGTCCGTGCTACGTCGTTGGGCGTCTACAAAAACATGCTAGCGACGTTTGCGGGGCGGCTGAGGCGAAGGCAGACGGACGTCGATGGCGTCCTGTGGGCTTAGTAGGCGAGCTGCATGGGCACATGACGGCATGCATGGCTCGTCCATGCTCCGTTGTTGGGCATTTACAAAAAACACACCCGCGACGTCTGCGGGGAGAGTTTGAGGCGGTGATAGGCGGATGTCATGGGCGTCCTCTAGGCTTAGTAGGCGTGTTGCGTGGGCACTTGACTGCATGCATGGCTCGTCTGTGCTACGCCATTGGGCGTCAACAAAAAACATGCCAGCGACGTCTGCGGGGAAACAAAGGCAAAAGCAGGCGGACGTCAAGGGCGTCCTGTGGGCTTTGTAGGCGTGCTGCGTGGGCGCTTGATGGCATGCACGGCTCGTTCGTGCTACGCCGTTGGGAGCTTGCAAAAATATGCCGACGACGTCTGCGGGGCGTTTGAGGTGGTGGTAGGCTGATGTCAGGGCGTCCTCTAGGCTTAGTAGGCGTGCTGCGTGGGCACTTGACGGCATGCATGGCTCGTCCGTGGGATGACATCACCGCCCTTGGACAGCACACACGGTCGGCAACATCGGGCGTGGAATGCCATCACCTCCCTTGGACAGCACACACGGTCGACAACGTCAGGCGTCATGATCGCCATTGGGCTAACACACGGTCGAACGACGTCACGTGTGGCATGCGATCATAGCCCTTGGACGGCAAACACTGTCAAACGACGTCAGGGGGTGGCATGCCACCTCACCTTTGGGCAGCACAAACGGTCGAACGATGTCAGGCGTGGCATGCCATCATAGCCCTTGGACGACAAACACGGTCGAACGACGCCAGTCGTGACATGCCATCACCGCCTTTGGACAGCACACACGGTCAAACGACGTCGGCGTGGCAAGCCATCATCGACTTTTGGCAGCACCCACGGTCAAACGACGTCAGGCGTGGCATGCCATCATCGCATTTGGGCAGCACACACGGTCGAACAATGTCGGGCATGGCATGCCATCATAGCCTTTGGACTACATGACACAGTCAGACGGCGTCAGGCGTGGCATGCCATCATCGCCCTTGGACGGCAAACAAGATCGAACGACGTCGGGCGTGGCATGCAAACATCGCCTTTGGGAAGCACAGACGGTCAGACGGCCTGAGTTGTGCATTCCATCATCGCCTTTGGAGAGCACACACAGTCGAACGACGTCGGGCGTGGCATGCCATCATTTGCCATTTGGAAGCACACACTGTCGAACGATGTCGGGCGTGGCATGCCATCATCGCCATAGGGATGCTCACACGCTCGAACGACGTCGGGCGTGGCATGCATCATAGCTTTGGGCAGACACAACACGGTCGAACGACATCGGGCATGGCATGCCATTATCGCCTTTGGACTAGCTTACACAGTTAGATAGCGTAAGGGTGGCATGCCATCATCGCCATAGGACTGCAAACACGGTGTAACGAAGTCGGGCGTGGCATTCCATCATCGCCTTTGGGCAGAGACTGACGTAAGACAGCGTCGGGCGTGGCATGCCTCATCGGCTTTGGGTAGTACACACAGTCGAACACTGTCGGGCATGGCATGCCATCATCGACTTTGTGAAGCACACACGGTCGAAGTACGTCGGGCAGGGAATGACATCACCGCCCTTTAGATTGCACACACGGTCGTCAATGGCGGCATGGCATGGCATCACCGCCCTTGGACAAGACACACGGTCAGAAACATCGGGCGTGGCATAACATTGCCGCCTTTAAACAGCGCACACAATCGGACGACGTCGGGCGTGGCATGCCATCATCACCATGGTAGCACACACGGTCGAACGACGTCGCGCCTGGCATGCCATCACAGCCCTTGGATGGCAAACACGGTCGGAACGATGTAAGGCGTGGCATGCCATCATCGCCTTTGGGCAGCACAAACGGTCGAACGATGTTTGGTGTGGCATGCCATCATAGCCCTGGACGGAAAACATGGTCGAACGATGTCAGCGTGACATGCCATCACCGCCTTTGGACAGCACACACGGTCGAACGACGTCGGCGTGGCATGCCATCATCGACTTTGTGAAGCACACACGGTCGAACGACGTCGGGCAGGGAATGAAATCACCGCCCCTGGACAAGACACACGGTCAGAAATGTCGAGCGTGGCATAACATTGCCGCCTTTAAACAGCACACACAATCGGACGACGTCGGGCGTGGCATGCCATCATCACCATAGGGTAGCACACACGGTCGAACGACGTCACGCCTGGCATGCCATCATAGCCCTCTGATGGCAAACACGGTCGAACGATGTCAGGCGTGGCATGCCATTATCGTCTTTGGGCAGCACAAACGGTGGAACGATGTTGGGTGTGGCATGCCATCATAGCCCTTGGACGGCAAACATGGTCGAACGATGTCAGGCGTGGCATGCCATCATCGCCTTTGGGCCGAAGAAACGGTCGAACGACGTCGAGCGTGGCATGTCATCATTGCCTTATTGAAGCACACACGGTCGAATGACGTCGGGCGTGGCATGCCATCATAGCCCTTGGACGGCAAGCACCGTCGAATGACGTCAAGCGTGGCATGCATCATCGCCTTTGGGTAGCACAAATGGTCGAACAATGTCGGGCATGGCATGCCATCATAGCCCTTGGACGGCAAACACGGTCGAACGACGTCGGGCGTGGCATGCCATCATCGCCTTTGGGAAGAACACACGGTCGGAAACGTCAGGCATGCATGACATCACCTCCTTTGGACAGCACACAAGGTCATCAATGTCGGGGGTGGCATGGGATCACCGCCCTTGGACAGCACACACGGTCGGCAATGTCTGGTGTGGCATGAAATCGCCACCGTTGGACAACACACACGGTCGAACGACGTCGGGAGTGGCATGCCATCATCGTCTTTCGGCAGCACACACGGTCGAACGACGTCGGGCGTGTCATGCCATCATAGCCCTTGGACGGAAAACATCGTCGAACGGCATCAGGTGTGGCATGCCATCATCGCCTTTGGGCAGCACAGAAGGTCGTACGATGTCGGGCGTTGCATGCCATCATCGCTTTTGGCAAGCACACACGGTCGAACGATGTTGGGCGTGGCATTCCATCATCGCCTTACGGCAGCACACACGGTCGAACGACGTCGGACGTGGCATGCCATCATCGCCTTTGGGCAGCACACACGGTCGTACGACGTCGGGCGTGGCATGCCATTATTGCCTCTGGCAGCACACACGATCGAAACGACGTTGGGCGTGGCATGCCATTATCACGTTTGGACTAGGTGACACAGTCGGACGACATCAGGCGTGGCATGCTATCATCGCCCTTTGACGGCAAACACGGTCGAATGAAGTCCGGCGTGGCATGCAAATCACGCCCTTGGACAGCACAGACAGTCGGCCGTCGTCTCGCGAGCCATGCCATCATAGCCCCTTGGATAGCACACACGGTGGGACAGCATCGAGCGTGGCATGAACATCATCGCCTTTCGACAGCACTAACGGTCGGCCATCGTCGGCCGTGGCATGCCATCATAGCCCTTGGACAGCACACACGGTCGGGACGGCGTCGGGCGCTGCATGCCATCATTTTGTTTGGACCAACACAGCCGGTCAGCCATCGTCAGGCGTGGCATGCCATCATAGCCCTTGGATAGCACAAGCGGTCGGCCGTCGTCAGACGTGCGTGCACACAACGGTTGGCCGTGGCCTGCCCGCATCGATCGTGGCTTGCATGACATTGTTCGAGTTCTAAACAAAAATATGCGGATGTTCATTGCCGTACATAAATCAAGGATTTTGAACAACCTCCCTGCATATCAAACATATTCATCTACTTTCCATAATCTATTCTCAAACGTTTCTGCCAAACGTGGCTCTTTCGCATCATTTTCATTACTCTTACGGTTCGTACGATATTAAAACATCTTTTATTTGTGCAAATATATATATATTATCATTAATTTAACATGTTTAGAAGTGTTTTGGAGCATTTCCATATTTTCCAACTTTTAATCATTATTTTATAATTTATTTTTAATATTTTTATTTTTACGTCTCATTTTAAAAAAATAAAGTTTATTAAAGTTTTATTTTAAGGTTCCCATATTTATTGTGAATTATAAAAGTTGATTCATATTGTTTCAATATTTTCCATATTTTTTATTAATTTATTACTAATTTTTTGGAATTTTCGAAAAAAATAAAGATAAAAAAAATGTTGAAAACATTTTCATATATATTAGGTCATTTATGAAAGATGATGTGTGTTTGTACCTTGAGGCGTGCATATTTGGATTGTACATTTCCATAAAGATTTCTCTGGAAATACATGTCTACTCCTGTCACATGGGTAGAGCATTTTTAAGCATATATAAGGGGGTAGAGGTGTTAAAGGCAGAACTGAGGCGCAGGCAGGCAGATGACATAGGCGTCCCATGGGCTTAGCAGGCGTGCTGCGTGGGTTCTTGATGGCAGCATGGCTTGTCCGTGCTACGCTGTTGGGCGTTTATACAAAACACGTCGGCGACGTCGATGGGTCGAGCGAGGCAAATGAAGGCAGACGTCGAGGGCGTCCGGTGG
>CM067870.1:17718068-17725950 GCA_034621305.1 Solanum pimpinellifolium | reverse complement strand
ATGAGTGGTATTAAGCATGTGTGGTTAGGTGGGATCCCTACTTTGAGCAGCGACGTCCTAACTCGCATGCCAATTCGGTGGCGGATGAAGCGCAATCTAGGCTGGTAGGAGGGATTCCTGTGCTGCATACCTAATGCCTAGGCATTGTGCACGTGCAAACGGTGTCGCCTTTCGCCCCTCGCATCCCATGTGCGGGGTGAACCCAAACGGAAGCACTCAAGGAAGATAGGGAGGTTGGTGGATACACATCACTAGACGGGGAAAGGGAGGCCAGAGTTTAGGATCCCAGGCCACCTATGTTCAAAGGCGTCCGCGACGCACAGGAGGTGGAGAATTTCCTATGGCACTTGGAGAATTACTTCAAGTGTAATCCGGTACGAAGTGATGTGAACAAGATCAACAATGCTGTGTTGTATCTTTTGGAGATGCACATGCTATGGTGGAGGTGTAAAGAGTTCGACATCAAGAAGGGGACATGCACTATGAACACGTGGGAGCAATTCCGCGAGGAGTTCAAGAAGGCGTTCTCCCTAACAACGTCATTTATGAGGCAAAGCGCAAGTTTAGGGAGTTAAAGCAAAAGGGGAGCATACTGTCACGACCCGCCAGATACCCTGGCAGATCGCGACCCGTCCAGGCAGCCAGCTGCAGGCGCAAGGGGCAGACTGCCCAAGCAGGCCAGCAGGCAAAGGGGCAGGCAGCAGTTGGAGGGGCAACCGTTTCAGCAGTTTCAGCTGTTACAGCAGTTACAGCCGTTACAGCAATCAATGGGGCGGCAGTTTCAAGCCTTGGAGAGGCTTGGCAGAACGTGGGGCAGACTAGTTAAGGCTAGGAGTCCCTTTTTGGAAGACTTAGACATTCTTAGAATGTAGTCATGCCTTGAGTGCATGAACATAGGGACTTGTATAGTTGTATTTATTTACTCTTAGTGGTTAGAGTAGTATAAATAGTAGGGTCATTGTATTTGTAAAGCATCCACAATTCATTGACTAATAATATACTAGTCCCTTCTTCCAAATATGTCTTGGTTTTCTCTTTCTAAAGTTCTCTTAGCGATCCAATTAGAGGAAGGCTTACTTGAGTCTACAAGATCGTGCAAGAATTGTGAGTAGACCGTCAAGTGCCGCATGGAGTATTGTCCAATTCGAAAAGTCCGTGACAATTGGTATCAGAGCAGGTTCATCGTAAGAGGAATGAAGAACGAAGGAGACGACACTAGCAGCACCCCAATGTCCGCACTGATGGTGGCAAGAAGAACAAGAAAGGGAAGAAGCAGCAGAAGGTAATGAACCAATTCGCCCGGACTTCCCCCAATATTCCTCCACCAAATGTTCCTACACCAAGCGAAAGGGCAAACGTCTCCCTCCACAGATTGTCGATGAAGTGACGTAGACACAGGCGAGGAGTCCGTGGACGTTACTGTCGACCGGAGTGGATTGCAAGGGTCGAAATGGTGAGGCAAGCCGTTGAGATCATAGGATAGCGCTGGAATAGAACGGACAGAGATCTCAAAGCTCTGAAGAGTACTCCCTGAGGAAGTTGAGAACGTCCAGAAGGAGTTGGAGGAACGCCAGCGAGCTAGTACGAGAAAAAAGAGGCATTACTTCCTTAGAGATCAGATTTAGGGAAGCACTTGGCACAATCGAGTCGCTTAAGGCCAAGGTGGCAGCACTCGAGGAGGATAGAGAGGTTGGTGGATCTCATCACATGACCGGGAAAGGGAAGCAGAGTTGAGGCACCCAAGCCACCAGTCTTCATAGACGTCCATGACGCGCAAGCGGTGGATAATTTCCTTTGGCACTTGGAAAATTATTTCAAGTGTATGCGGGTCCGTAGTGATGTGAACAAGATCAACACTGCTGTGTTTTATCTTTCGGAGTTGGCCATGCTATGGTGGAAGCGTAAAGAGTCTGACATCGCAAAGGGGACATGCGCGTTGAACATATGGGAGCAGTTCCGTGTGGAGTTCAAGAAGGCGTTCCTCCCTAGCAACGTTGTCTATGAGGCAAAGCGCAAGATGCGGGAGTTGAGACAAAAGGGCAGCATACGCGCGTATGTGCGGGAGTTTGCCACCCTTACATTTCAGATTCCCGACCTCAAGGACGACGACGCATTGTTCTACTTCATGGATGGGCTGCAAAATTGGGCCAGAACGGAGTTGGAACGGTGGCAAGTAAGGACTATAGACGATGCCATCACGCAGGCTGAAGCCTTGACAGACTTTAGGCAAGAGAAGTCTCTTAGTGCCGAGGTGGACGACGAGGTAGGCAGTCATGATGATAGTGGGGATGACAGTGGCGAAGGCGAGGAGCAAACGCCACAACCCAAGAGGCGTGACACCTACGGGTCCAACAGCAAGAAGCCCGGAGATCGTGGCAACACGGTACGGGATTCCAAGGACGGTTGTTTCATATGCAAAGGGCCGCATGGTTACAAGAGATGCCCTGAACTAAAAAGTCTTGGTGCTATACTCCATGAGCGGAAGGAAGAGAAAGCCCAAGAGGAAGTCGGGAAGACTAAGCAGTTGGGCGTGGTAAGCCTATGCGGAGCTGCGATTGAACAACCATCGACGAGGCCAAGGCAAGTTGAGCCAAGGCAAGTGGATCCGAAGCATGCTGACAAGGGACTTGCAAAGTCTATGGCGTGGGCTCAAACAGTTGACATCACGGTCAATGGGAAACCTGATCGTGCGTTGGTCGACACCGGTGCGGAGGTCAATGTTATGACCAAGACGGCAGCAAAGAGGTTGGGGTTGCGATATACTGCAAGCAACACCCAAATCAGAACTGTCAACGCATCACCGACTCCCAAAGTTGGAGTAGCACACGGCGTGAACATCATGGTAGGCGATTGGCAAGGGAAAACCAAGTTCATTGTCGCCCCCATCAATATGTTTGATGTTATTATTGGGCAGAAATTCTTCCAGCAGTGCCATGCAGTAATCGATCCTCATCTCCAAAAATTGACAATCATGGAGAAAGGAAGGGAATACACAGTTCCCATGGTGAAGGCACAGGCGACGGAGGGACAGGCTAGATTGACAGCCATGAAGCTCGAGAGGGTCGACGTGAGAAGAAGGTTAACACCGGTAGCAACCATTGCAAGTTCGAGAGAAGACAATGGTGCTGGGAAGTCCTTGCCACCGCGCAGAAAGACGGTTCCGAGTTGGGACGCTGACATGATGAAGAAGCCGCCGGAGCACTTGCCTCCGTTGAAGGAGGAAGTTCGGAAGATTGGGTCGAGAAAGGACGGGACATCGATGAAGAGGCTGCTCGAAAGGATTGATCGAGTACGCGAGTTGATGGTCGTCCGGCAGAACTCAACGCCGATACGGACGCAATGCGACGCGGTCGTCGCATCATCAGGTGGGGGAGTTTGTCACGACCCGCCAGATACCCCGGCAGATCGCAACCCGTCCAGGCAGCCAGCAACAGGCGCAAGGGGCAGACTGCCCAAGCAGGCCAGCAGGCAAAGGGGCAGGCAGCAGATGGAGGGGCAACCGTTTCAGCAGTTTCAGCTGTTACAGCAGTTACAACCGTTACAGCTGTTACAGCAATCAATGGGGCGGCAGTTTCAAGCCTTGGAGAGGCTTGGCAGAACGTGGGGCAGACTAGTTAAGGCTAGGAGTCCCTTTTTGGAAGACTTAGACATTCTTAGAATGTAGTCATGCCTTGAATGCATGAACATAGGGACTTGTATAGTTGTATTTATTTACTCTTACTGTTTAGAGTAGTATAAATAGTAGGGTCATTGTATTTGTAAAGCATCCAACCATTCATTGACAAATAAGATACTAGTCCATTCTTCCAAATCTGTCTTTGTTTTCTCTTTCTAAAATTCTCTTAGCGATCCAAGTAGAGGAAGGCTTACTTGAGTCTACAAGATCGTGAAAGAATCCTAAGTAGACCGTCAAGTGCCGCACGGAGTATTGTCCGATTCAAAAAGTCCGTGACAATACGCTCGTATGTGCGGGAGTTCACATCCCTTACGCTTCAGATTCCCAACCTCACGGATGAAGATATGTTGTTCCACTTCCTGGATGGGCTGTAAAGTTGGGCCAGAACGGAGTTGGAGCGGCGACAGGTCGGGACTATTGATGAAGCCATCATGTAGGCCGAAGCCTTGACAGACTTCTGGCAGGAGAAGTTCCACAGTGCCGAGGAGGACGACGAGGAAGGTAGTCATGATGATAGTGGGGAAGATTGTGGCGAAGGCGAGGAGCAACAGCCAGAACCTAAGAGGCGAGGCGGGGAGCAACGGCCTCACAGGCGTGACACCTACAGGTCAAACAACAAGAAATCAAGAGATCGTGGCAACACGGTGAGGAAATAGGTTTCCAAGGGAGATGGTTGTTACATATGCAACGGGACGCATAGTTATGCAAAGTGCCATGAACTGAAGAGTCTTGGTGCTATCCTACGAGAGCGGAAGGAAAAGGAAGCCCAAGAAGAAGATGAAGTCGAGGAGACTAAGCAGTTGGGCTTGATAAGTCTATGCGGAGCTGTCACCAAGAAACCATCAAAGATACCAAGGGAAGAGAAGCCAAGGCAAGCGAATCCAAAGCATGCGCAGCAGGGGCTGGTTATGTCTAAGGCATGCGCTCAATGTGTCGACATCACGATCAATGGGAAACGTGCTCGTGTGTTTGTTGAAAATGGTGCAGAGGCCAATCTCATGGCCAAGATGGCAGCAACGAGGTTGGGGTTGCGTTATAGTCCAACCAACATCCAACTCAAGACGGTCAATGCACCACCAACTCTTGTGGATTGAGTTGCGCACGGAGTGAGCATCACGATAAGCGACTGGCAAGGAAAACCATGTTCATCATCGCTCCCTTAGATATCTATGATATTATTCTTGGGCAGGAGTTCTTCCAGCAGTTCCATACTGTGATCGATCCTTATCTCCTACAATTGATGATCATGGAGAAAGGAGGAACATGTATGGTTCCCATGGAAAAGGCATAGAAGATGGAGGGACAAATCCAGCTGACGGCTAGAGTGTCGACGTGAAGTTAACATCGGCAGCAACCATTGCAAGTTTGGGAGAAGACAATGATGCTGAAAAGTCCTTGCCACCGCGCACTAAGAGGGTTCCAAGAAGGAACACTGCCGTGATGAAAAAGAAGTCGCTGAGGCACTTGCCTCCTATGAAGGAGGAAGTTCGAAAGATCGGGTCGAGAAAGGTCGGGCAATCGCTGAAGAGGCTACTCGAGGGGATTGACCCAGTACGTGAGTTGATGATTGCACGACAAAACTCGACACCAATACAGTCGCAATGCGACGCGGTCGTCGCATCATTAGGTGGGGAGATTGAGACATCCCGCCACCTTTCCAGCAAGTTTGCATCATACGAAAGGGGCAGGCGGTCCAACAGCCTTGGAGAGGCTCGTGCAAGACTCTAGAGCCTTCTAGATTCATGGGGCAGACTAGAGAATTCTAAGAGCCTTTTGGAACAGCTAGAGACATATTCTAGGAATGTAGAGCATGTATTGAGTGCATGTACTTAGGGACTTGTATAGCAGCATTAATTTACTCTTAGGCTTAGGGAGTTGTATAAATAGGAGAGTCATTGTATTTATAAATCATCCATCAACTGAATAATAAAATACAAGTCCTCTCTTCCAAAGTTCTGTCTTTGTCTTTCTTCTTATTCTCTTAGCGTTCCGAGTAGAAAGGCTGACTTGAGCTTACGAGATCGTGAAAGAATCGTGAGTAAGTTGTCAAGTGCTTCACAGAGTCTTGTCAGATTCTCTAGGTCCGTGACACTACGCTCTATATACATTAGCATGGGATAACATTACAGGATTTCGGTCCTATTACGTTGGCCTTCGGGATCGGAGTAATGATTAACAGGGACAGTCGGGGGCATTCGTATTTCATAGTCAGAGGTGAAATTCTTGGATTTATGAAAGACAAACAACTGCAAAAGCATTTTCCAAGGATGTTTTCATTAATCAAGAATGAAAGTGTGGGGCTCAAAGACAATCAAATACCGTCCTAGTCTCAACCATAAACGATGCCGACCAGGGATCGGCGAATGTTGCTTTTAGGACTCCGCTGGCACCTAATGAGAAATCAAAGTTTTTAGGTTCCAGGGGGAGTATGCTCGCAAGGATGAAACTTAAAGGAATTGACAGAAGGGCACCACCAGGAGAGGAGCCTGCGACTTAATTTGACTCAACATGGGGAAACTTACCAGGTTAAGACATAGTAAGGATTGACAGACTGAGAGCTCTTTCTTGATTCTATGGGTGGTGGTGAATGGCCGTTCTTAGTTGGTGGAGCGATTTGTCTGGTTAATTCTGTTAACGAACGAGACCTCAGCCTGCTAACTAGCTATGTGCGGAGGTATCCCTTCGCGGTCAGCTTCATAGAGGGACTATGACCTTTTAGGCCGCGGAAGTTTGAGCCAATAACAGGTCTGTGATGCCCTTAGATGTTCTAGGCCGCACGCACGCTACACTAATGTATTCAACGAGCTTATAACCTTGGCCGATAGGCCCGGGTAATCTTTGAAATTTCATCGTCATGGGGATAGTTCATTGCAAATGTTGGTCTTCAACAAGGAATTCCTAGTAAGAGCGAGTCATCAGCTCGCGTTGACTACATTCCTTCCCTTTGTACACACCGCCCGTCACTCCTACCGATTGAATGATTCAGTGAAATGTTCAGATCGCGGCAACGTGGGCGGTTCGCTGCCCGCGATGTTCCGAGAAGTCCATTGAACCTTATCAATTAGAGGAAGGAGAAGTCGTAACAAGGTTTCTGTAGGTGAACCTGCGGAAGGATCATTGTCAAAACCTGCACAGCAAAACGACCCACGAACTCATTTTAAACACAGTAGGCGGCGCTTGCTCGTCGCGCGCCTCCTTTTAGTCGCCCGAGGCGCGCAAGCCCTTTGGTCGACAAATGAACCCCGGCGTGGAAAGCGCCAAGGAATACTATAATCGACAACCCTCCCCCTCGCGCCCCATTCGCGGATCGTGCGGGGGGAAGCACGCTGCTCTGTAAACACAAACAACTCCCGACAATGGATATCTCAGCTCTCTCATCGATGAAGAACGTAGCGAAAGGCGCTACTAGGTGTAAATTGCAGAATCCCGTGAACCATCGAGTCTTTGCATGCAAGTTGCGCCCGAAGCGATTTGGCCAAGGGCACGGTTGCCTGGGAGTCACGCATCGCGTCGCCACCCCACCCCCCACCCCCACACGCCTCAAGGCGTAGTGTGGAGGCCGAATCTGGCCTCTCGTGTGCCCCGAGCGCGCGGCCGGCCTAAATGCGAGTCCACGTCGACGGACGTCGCGGGAAGTGGTGGTCAAAACTCAACTCTCTCTTGTTGTCACTGGTACAGCCTGTCGCACGTCTGGACTTCTCGACCCTCACCGCGCCTCACCAGGCGCTCCGACCGCGACCCCAGGTTAGGTGGGATTACCCGCTGAATTTAAGCATATCAATAAGCGGAGGAAAAAAAACTTACAAGTATTCCCCTAGTAACGGCAAGCGAACCGGGAACAGTCCAGCCTTTGAATCAGGAGGCTCCATTGTTCGAAATTGTAGTCTGGAGAAGCGTCCTCAGCGGCGGACCGGGCCCGTCCCCTGGAAGGGGGCGCCGGAGAGGGTGAGAACCTTGTTGTGCCCAGACCCCGTCGCACTACGAGGCGCTATCTACGAGTCGGGTTGTTTGGGAATGCAACCCGAAGCGGACGGTGAATTCCGTCCAAGGCTAAATACTGGTGAGAGGCCGATAGCGAACAAGTACCGTGAGGGAAAGATGAAAAGGACTTGAAAAAAGAGTCAAAGAGTGCTTGAAATTGTGGGGAGGGAAACAGATAGGGGCCGGTGGTGCGCGCCGGTCGGATGTGGAACTGTGACGAGCCGG
>CM067870.1:17673068-17710568 GCA_034621305.1 Solanum pimpinellifolium | reverse complement strand
TGGCATGCCATCATCGCCTTTGGGCAGCACACACGCTCGAACGACGTCGGGCGTGGCATGCCATCATAGCCCTTGGACGGCAAGCACGATCAAACGATATCAGGCGTGGCATGCCATCATCGCCTTTGGGTAGCACAAACGGTCAAACGACGTCGGGCGTGGCATGACATCATAGCCCTTGGACGGCAAACACGGTCGAACGACGTCAGGCATGACATGCCATCATCATCTTTGGACTAGCTGACACAGTCAAACGGCGTCATGCATGGCATGCCTTCATCGCCCTTTGACGGCAAACATGGTCGAACGATGTCGGGCGTGGCATGCCATCATTGCCATTGGATAGCACAGACGGTCGGACGGCGTCGGGCGTTGCATGCCATAATCGCCTTTGGCCAGCACACACAGTCAAACGACGTCAGGCGTGGAATGCCAACATCGCCTTTGGGAAGCACACAGGATCGAACGATGTCGGGCATTGCATCCCATCATCGCCGTTTGGCAGCACACACGGTCGAACGACTTAGGGCATGGGATGACATCACCGCCCTTGGACAACACACACAGTCAGCAACGTCGAGCGTGGCATGATGACATCACCTCCCTTGGACAGAACACAGGGTCGACAATGTCGGGCGTGGCATGTCATCACCGCCCATGGACAACAAACATGGTCGGCAACGTTGTGCGTGGCATG
Source organism: Solanum pimpinellifolium (assembly GCA_034621305.1). Taxonomy (NCBI): domain Eukaryota; kingdom Viridiplantae; phylum Streptophyta; class Magnoliopsida; order Solanales; family Solanaceae; genus Solanum; species Solanum pimpinellifolium. The sequence continues at coordinate 17,709,871 of CM067870.1, read as the reverse complement.
ACATCACCGCCCATGGATAGCACACAGGGTCGGCAACGTCGGGCGTGGCATGATGACATCACCGCCCTTGGACAGCACACACGCTCAGAAACATCGGGCGTGGCATGACATCACCGCCCTTGGACTGCACACACGGTCGAACAACGTCGGGCGTGGCATGCAATCATCGCCTTTGGGCATCACATGCAGTCGAACGGCATCGGGCATGGCATGCCATCATCGCCCTTGGACGGCAAACATGGTCGAACGACGACGGGCGTGGCATGCCACCATTGCCTTTGGGCAGCACAGGCGGTCGGACGGCGTCGGGCGTTGCATGCCATCATCGCCTTTGGCCTGCATCCACGATCGGCAACGTCGGGCGTGGCATGACATCACCGCCCTTGGACAGCACACACGGTCGTCAACGTCGGGCGTGGCATGACATTACCGCCCTTGGACTACACACACGATCGGCAACGTCGGGCGTGGCATGACATCACCTCCCTTGGACAGCACACATGGTCAGCAACGTCGGGCGTGGCATGACATCGCAGCCTTTGGACAGCACACACGATCGGACGTTAGGCGTGACATGCCATCACCGCCTTTGGACAGCACACACGGTCGAACGACGTGGGGCGTGGCATGCTATCATCGCCTTTGGGCAGCACACACGGTCGAACGACGTCAGGCGTGGCATGCGATCATAGCCCTTCGACGGAAAACACGATCAAACGACGTCAGGCGTGGCATGCCATCATCGCCTTTGGGCAGCACAAACGGTCGAACGACGTCGGGCGTGGCATGCCATCATAGCCCTTGGACGGCAAACACGGTCGAACGACGTCAGGCGTGACATGTCATCATCGTCTTTGGACTAGCTGACACAGTCGAACGGCGTCGGGCGTGGCATGCCTTCATCGCCCTTGGACGACAAACATGGTCGAACAATGTCGGGCGTGGCATGCAATCATTGCCATTGGGTAGCAAACACTGTCGAACGACGTCGGGCGTTGCATGCCATAATCGCCTTTGGCCAGCACACACAGTCAAACGATGTCGGGCGTGGCATGCCATCATCGCCTTTGGGAGGCACACATGATCGAACGATGTCGAGCGTTGAATGCCATCATCGCCTTTTGGCAGCACACATGATCAGACGACGTAGGGCGTGGCATGACATCACGGCCGTTGGACAACACATACGGTCGGCAACGTCGAGCGTGACATAATGACATCACCGCCCTTGGACAGAACACACGGTCAGCAACGTCGGGCGTGGCATGACATCACCGCCCATGGACAGCACACACATTCGGCAACGTCGGGCGTGGCATGATGACATCACCGCCCTTGGACAGCACACACGCTCGGCAACGTCGGGCGTGGCATGTTATCACCTCCCTTGGACTGCACACATGGTCGAACAACGTCGGGCGTGGCATGCAATCATCGCCTTTGGGCAGCACAGACAGTCTAACGTCTTCAGGCATGGCATGCCATCATCTCCCTTGGACGACAAACATGGTCGAACGACGTCGGGCGTGGCATGCCATCATTGCCTTTGGGCAACACAAATGGTCGGACAGCGCCGGGCGTTGCATGCCATCATTGCCTTTGGCCAGCACACACAGTCAAACGTCATCGGGCGTGGCATGCCATCATCTCCTAGGCGTGCTGCATGGGCGCTTGATGGCATGCATGGCTCGTCCGTGCTACGCCGTTGGGAGCTTGGAAGAACATGCCGACGACGTCGGGCGTGGCATGACATCACCGCCCTTGGACAGTACACACGGTCGACAACGTCGGGTGTGGCATGATGACATCACCGCCCTTGGATAGCACACACGGTAAGCAACGTCGAGCGTGGCATGACATCACCGCCCTTAAACTGCACACACGGTCGGCAACATCGGTCGTGGCATGACATCGCCGCCTTTGGACAGCACACACGGTCGGACGACGTAGGGCGTGACATGCCATCATCGCCTTTGGGCAGCACACACGTTCAAACGACGTCGGGCGTGGCATGCCATCATAGCCCTTGGACGGAAAACACGGTCAAACGACGTCAGGCATGGCATGCTACCATCGCCTTTGGGCAGCACACACGGTTGAACGACGTCGGCCGTTGCATGCCATCGTCGCCTTGGGGCAGCACACACGGTCGGACGACGTCGAGCGTGGCATGACATCACCGCCCTTGGACAGCACACACGGTCAGCAACGTCGGGCGTGGCATGACATCACCGCCCTTGGACTGCACACACGGTCGGCAACGTCGGGCGTGGCATTCCATCATCGCCTTTGGGAAGCACACAGGATCGAACAATGTTGGGCATTGCATGCCATCATCGCCTTTTGGAAGCGCACACGGTCAGATGACGTAGGGCGTGGCATGACATCATCGCCCTTGGACAACACACACGGTCGGCAACGTCGAGCGTGGCATGATGACATCACCGCCCTTTGACAGAACACACGGTCGGCAACGTCGAGTGTGGCATGACATCACCGCCCATGGACAACAAACACGGTCGGCAACGTCGTGCGTGGCATGACATCACCGCCAGTAAACAGCACACACGGTCGGCAACGTCGAGCATGGCATGATGACATCACCGCCCTTGGACAGAACACACACTCGGCAACATCGGGCGTGGCATGACATCACCGCTCTTGGTATGCACACACGGTAAAACAACGTCGGGCGTGGCATGACATCACCGCCCTTGGAATGCACACACGGTCGAACAACGTCGGGCATGGCATGTAATCATCTCCTTTGGGCAGCACAGACAGTCGGATGGCGTCGAGCGTGGCATGCCATCCCCGCCCTTGGACGGCAAACATGGTCGAACGACATCGGGCGTGGCATGCCTTCATTGCCTTTGGGCAGCATAGACGGTCGGACGGCGTCGGGCGTTGCATGCCATCATCGCCTTTGGCCTGCATACACGATCGGCAATGTCAGGCGTTGCATGATATCACCGGCCTTGGACAGCACACATGGTCAGCAACGTCGGGCGTGGCATGATGACATCACCGCCCTTGGAAAGAACACACGGTCGGCAACATCGGGCATGGCATGGCATCACCGCCCTTGGACAACAAACACGGTCGACAACGTCGTGCATGGCATGACATCACCGCCCATGGACAACACACACGGTCGGCAACGTCGGGCGTGGCATGATGACATCACTGCCCTTGGACAGCACACACGCTCGGCAACGTCGGGCGTGGCATGACATCACCGCCCTTGGACTGCATACACGGTCGAACAATGTCGGGCGAGGCATGCAATCATCACCTTTGGGCATCACAGACAGTCGAACGGCGTCAGGCGTGGCATGCCATCATCGCCCTTGGACGACAAACATGGTCGAACGACGTTGGGCATGGCACGCCATCATTGGCTTTGGGCAGCACAGACGGTCGGACGACGTCGGGCGTTGCATGCCATCATTGCCTTTGTCTAGCACACACAGTCAAACGACGTCGGGCGTGGCATGCCATCATCGCCTTAGGGGAGCACACAAGATTGAACGATGTCGGGCATTGCATGCCATCGTCGCCTTTGGAAAGCACACACGGTCTGACGACGTGGGGCGTGGCATGACATCACCACCCTTCGACCGCACACACGATCGGCAACATCGGGCGTGGCATGACATCACCGCCGTTGGACAACACACACGGTCGGCAACGTCAGGCGTGGCATGACATCACCGCCCTTGGACAGCACACACGGTCGGCAATGTCAGGCGTGGCATGACATCACCTCCTTTGGACTAGCTGATGCAGTTGGACGGCGTCGGGCGTGGCATGCCATCATCGCCCTTGGATGGCAAACATGGTCGAACGACGTCGGGCGTGGCATGCCATCACTGCCTTTAGGCAGCACACACGGTCGAACGACGTCGGGCGTGGCATGCCATCATCGCCTTTGGGCAGCACACACGGTCGAACGACGTCGGGCGTGGAATGCCATCATAGCCCTTGGACAACACACACAGTCGGCAACGTCGGGCGTGGCATGACATCACCGCACTTGGACAGCACACACGGTCTGCAAAGTCGGGCGTGGCATGCTGACATAACCGCCCTTGGACAGCACACACGCTCGCCAACGTCGCGCGTTGCATGACATCACCGCCCTTGGACTGCACACACGATCGGCAACGTCGGGCGTGGCATGACATCACCGCTCTTGGACAGCACACACGGTCGTCAACGTCGGGCGTGGCGTGACATTACCGCCCTTGGACTACACACACGGTCGGCAACGTCGGGCGTGTCATGATGACATCACCGCCCTTCGACAGCACACACGCTCGGCAACGTGGGGCGTGGTATGATATCACCGATCTTGGACTGCACACACGCTCAGCAACGTCGGGCGTGGCATGACATCACCGCCCTTGGACTGCACACACGATCGGCAACGTCGGGCGTGTCATGTTGACATCACCGCCCTTCGACAGCACACACGCTCAGCAACATGGGGCGTGGTATGATATCACCGCCCTTGGACTGCACACACGCTCGGCAAAGTCAGGCGTGGCATGACATCATTTCCCTTGGACAACACACACGGTCGGCAACGTTGGGCGTGGCATGATGACAACACTTCCTTTGGACAGCACACATAGTTGAACAACGTCGGGCGTGGAATGACATCACCGCCCTTGGACTGCTCACACGATCGGCAACGTCGGGTGTGGCATGACATTACCGCCCTTGGACAGCACACACGGTCGTCAACGTCAGGTGTGGCGTTACATTACCGCCCTTGGACTACACACACGATCGACAACGTCGGGCGTGGAATGACATTACCACCCTTGGACAGCACACACGGTCAGCAACGTCGGGCGTGGCATGACATCGCCGCCTTTGGATAGCACACACGGTTGGACGTCAAGCGTGACATGCCATCATCGCCTTTGGACAACAAACACGATCGAACGACGTCGGGCGTGGCATGCCATCATCTCCTTTGGGCAGCACACACGGTCGAACGACGTCAGGCGTGGCATGCCATCATAGCCCTTGGACGGCAAACACGATCAAACGACGTTAGGCGTGGCATGCTATCATCGCCTTTTGGCAGCACAAACGGTCGAATGACGTCGGGCGTGGCATGCCATCATAGCCCTTGGACGGCAAACACGGTCGAACGACATTAGGCATGACATACAATCATCGTCTATGGACTAGCTGACACAGTGGAACGGCTTCGAGCGTGGCATGCCTTCATTGCCATTGGGTAGCACAAACGGTCGGACGGCGTCGGACGTTGCATGCCATCATCGCCTTTGGCCAGCACACACAGTCAAAAGACGTCGGGCGTGGTATGCCATCATCACCTTGGGGAAGCACACAGGATCGAACGATGCCAGGCGTTGCATGCCATCATCGCCTTTGGGCAACACAAATGGTCAGACGACGTGGGGCGTGGGATGCCTTCATTGCCTTTGGGCAGCATAGACGGTCAGACGGCTTCAGGCGTTGCATGCCATCATCGCCTTTAGCCTGCATACACGATTGGCAATGTCAGGCGTGACATGACATCACTGGCCTTGGACAGCACACATGGTCAGCAACGTCGGGCGTGGCATGATGACATCACCGCCCTTGGACAGAACACACGATCGACAACGTCGGGCGTGGCATGGCATCACCGCCCTTGGACAACAAACACGGTCGGCAACGTCGTGCATGGCATGACATCAACGCCCATGGACAACACACACGGTCGGCAACGTCGGGCGTGGCATGATGACATCACTGCCCTTGGACAGCACACACGCTCGGCAACGTCGGGCGTGGCATGACATCACCGCCCTTGGACTGCATACACGGTCGAACAATGTCGGGTGAGGCATGCAATCATCACCTTTGGGCATCACAGACAGTCGAACGGCGTCAGGCGTGGCATGCCATCATCGCCCTTGGACGACAAACATGGTCGAACGACGTTGGGCATGGCACGCCATCATTGGCTTTGGGCAACACAGACGGTCGGACGACGTCGGGCGTTGCATGCCATCATTGCCTTTGTCTAGCACACACAGTCAAACGACGTCGGGCGTGGCATGCCATCATCGCCTTAGGGGAGCACACAAGATTGAACGATGTCGGGCATTGCATGCCATCGTCGCCTTTGGAAAGCACACACGGTCTGACGACGTGGGGCGTGGCATGACATCACCACCCTTCGACCGCACACACGATCGGCAACATCGGGCGTGGCATGACATCACCGCCGTTGGACAACACACACGGTCGGCAACGTCAGGCGTGGCATGACATCACTGCCCTTTGACAGCACACACGGTCGGCAATGTCAGGCGTGGCATGACATCACCTCCTTTGGACTAGCTGATGCAGTTGGACGGCGTCGGGCGTGGCATGCCATCATCGCCCTTGGATGGCAAACATGGTCGAACGACGTCGGGCGTGGCATGCCATCACTGCCTTTAGGCAGCACACACGGTCGAACGACGTCGGGCGTGGCATGCCATCATCGCCTTTGGGCAGCACACACGGTCGAACGACGTCGGGCGTGGAATGCCATCATAGCCCTTGGACAACACACACAGTCGGCAACGTCGGGCGTGGCATGACATCACCGCACTTGGATAGCACACACGGTCTGCAAAGTCGGGCGTGGCATGCTGACATAACCGCCCTTGGACAGCACACACGCTCGCCAACGTCGCGCTTTGCATGACATCACCGCTCTTGGACTGCACACACGATCGGCAACGTCGGGCGTGGCATGACATCACCGCTCTTGGACAGCACACACGGTCGTAAACGTCGGGCCTGGCGTGACATTACCGCCCTTGGACTACACACACGGTCGGCAACGTCGGGCGTGTCATGATGACATCACCGCCCTTCGACAGCACACACGCTCGGCAACGTGGGGCATGGTATGATATCACCGATCTTGGACTGCACACACGCTCAGCAACGTCGGGCGTGGCATGACATCACCGCCCTTGGACTGCACACACGATCGGCAACGTCGGGCGTGTCATGATGACATCACCGCCCTTCGACAGCACACACGCTCAGCAACATGGGGCGTGGTATGATATCACCGCCCTTGGACTGCACACACGCTCGGCAAAGTCAGGCGTGGCATGACATCATTTCCCTTGGACAACACACACGGTCGGCAACGTTGGGCGTGGCATGATGACAACACTTCCTTTGGACAGCACACATAGTCGAACAACGTCGGGCGTGGAATGACATCACCGCCCTTGGACTGCTCACACGATCGGCAACGTCGGGTGTGGCATGACATTACCGCCCTTGGACAGCACACACGGTCGTCAATGTCAGGTGTGGCGTTACATTACCGCCCTTGGACTACACACACGATCGACAACGTCGGGCGTGGAATGACATTACCACCCTTGGACAGCACACACGGTCAGCAACGTCGGGCGTGGCATGACATCGCCGCCTTTGGATAGCACACACGGTTGGACGTCAAGCGTGACATGCCATCATCGCCTTTGGACAACAAACACGATCGAACGACGTCGGGCGTGGCATGCCATCATCTCCTTTGGGCAGCACACACGGTCGAACGACGTCAGGCGTGGCATGCCATCATAGCCCTTGGACGGCAAACACGATCAAACGACGTTAGGCGTGGCATGCTATCATCGCCTTTTGGCAGCACAAACGGTCGAACGACGTCGGGCGTGGCATGCCATCATAGCCCTTGGACGGCAAACACGGTCGAACGACATTAGGCATGACATACAATCATCGTCTATGGACTAGCTGACACAGTGGAACGGCTTCGAGCGTGGCATGCCTTCATTGCCATTGGGTAGCACAAACGGTCGGACGGCGTCGGGCGTTGCATGCCATCATCGCCTTTGGCCAGCACACACAGTCAAACGACGTCGGGCGTGGTATGCCATCATCGCCTTGGGGAAGCACACAGGATCGAACGATGCCAGGCGTTGCATGCCATCATCGCCTTTGGGCAACACAAATGGTCAGACGACGTGGGGCGTGGCATGACATCACCGCCCTTGGACAACACACACGGTCGGCACCGTCGAGCGTGGCATGATGACATCACCGCCCTTGGACAGAACACACGGTCGGCAACATCGAGCATGGCATGACATCACCGCCCTTGGAAAACACACACGGTCGGCAACGTCGTGCGTGGCATGACATCACCGCCCATGGACATCACACACGGTCAGCAACGTAAGGCGTGGCATGATGAAATCAACGGCCTTGGACAGCACACACGCTCGGCAACGTCGGGCATGGCATGACATCACCGCCCTTGGACTGCACACACGGTTGAACAACGTCAGGCGTGGCATGCAATCATCGCCTTTGGGCAGCACAGACAGTCGAACTGCGTCGGGCATGGCATGCCATCTTCGCCCTTGGACGGCAAACATGGTCGAACGACGTCGGGAGTGGCATGCCATCATCGCCTTTGGACAGCACACACAGTCAAACAACGTCAGGCGTGGCATGCCATCATCGCCTTTGGGGAGCACATAGGATCAAACGATGTCGAGCGTTTCATGCCATCATCGCCTTTCGGCAACACACACGGTTAGACGACGTGGGCCGTGGCATGACATCACCGCCCTTGGAAAATACACACGATCGGCAACATCAGACGTGGCATGAAATTACCGCCCTTGGACAACACACACGGTCGGCAACATCGGACGTGGCATGAAATCACCGCCCTTGGACAGCACACACGGTCGGCAACGTCGGGCGTGGCATGACATCACCGCCCTTGGACAGCACACACGGTCGTCAACGTCGGGCATGGCATGATATTACCGCCCTTGGACTGCACACACGGTCGGCATCGTCGGGCGTGGCATGACATCAGTGCCCTTCGACAACACACACGGTCAGCATCGTCGGGCGATGCATGACATCGCCGCCTTTGGACAGCACACACGGTCGGACGACGTCGGGCGTGGCATGCCATCATAGCCTTTGGATAGCACACACGGTCGAACGACGTCAGGCGTGGCATGCCATCATAGCCCTTGGACGGCAAACACGGTCAAACGACGTCAGGCGTAGCATGCCATCATCGCCTTTGGGCAGCCCAGAAGGTCGGACGGCGTCAGGCGTTGCATGCCATCATCGCCTTTGTCCAGCACACAAAGTCGAACGACGTTGGGCGTGGAATGCCATCATCGTCTTTGGGCAGCACACACGGTCGAACGACGTCAGGCGTGGCATGCCATTATCGCCTTTGGGCAACACACACGGTCGAACGACGTCGGGCGTGGCATGCCATCTCACTTCTGGGCAGCACACACGGTCGAACGACGTCGGGCGTGGCATGATATCACCGCCCTTGGACAGCACACATGGTCGACAACGTCGGGCGTGGCATGACATCACCGCCCTTGGACTGCACACACGGTCGGCAACATCGGGCGTGGCATGCCATCATCGCCTTTGGACTAGCTGACATAGTCGGACGACGTCGGGCGTGGCATGCCATCATCGCCCTTGGACGGCAAACATGGTTGAATGACGTCGGGCGTGGCATGCCATCATTGCCTTTGGGCAGCATAGACGGTCGGACGGCGTCGTGCGTTGCATGCTATCATCGCCTTTGGCCAGCACACACAGTCGAACGACGTCGGGCGTGGCATGTCATCATCGCCTTTGGGCAGCACACACAATCGAACGATGTCAGGCGTTTCATGCTATCATCATTTTTGGACGGCAAACACGATCGAACGACATCCGGCGTGGCATGCAATCATCGCCTTTGGGCAGCACAGACAGTCGAACGGCGTCGGGCGTGGCATGCCATCATCGCCTTTGGGAAGCACAAAGGATCGAACGATGTTGGGCATTGCATGCCATCATCGCCTTTTGGCAGCACACACGATCGGATGACGTAGGGCGTGGCATGACATCACCGCCCTTGGACAACACACACGGTCGGCAACGTCGAGCGTGGCATGATGACATCACTGCCCTTTGACAGAACACACGACCGGCAACGTCGAGTGTGTCATGACATCACCGCCCATGGACAACAAACACGGTCGGCAACATCGAGCGTGGCATGACATCACTGCCAGTGGACAGCACACACGGTCGACAACGTCGGGTGTGGCATGATGACATCATCGCCCTTGGACAGCACACACACTCGGCATCGTCGGGCGTGGCATGACATCACCGCCCTTAGACTGCACACACGGTCAAACAACGTCGGGCGTGGCATGCCATCATCACCCTTGGACGGCAAACATGGTCGAACGACGTCGGGCGTGGCATGCCATCATCACCATTGGACGGCAAACATGGTCGAACGACGTCAGGCGTGGCATGCCATCATTGCCTTTGGAAAGCACAGACGGTCGAACGGCGTCTGGCATTGCATGCCATCATTGCCTTTGGCTTTCATACACAATCGGAAATGTCGGGCGTGGCATGACATCACCGCCCTTGGACAGCACACATGGTCAGCAACGTCGGGCGTGGCATGATGACATGACCGCCCATGGACAGAACACACGGCCGGCAACGTCGGGCGTTGCATGACATCACCGTCCTTGGACAACAAACACGGTCGGCAACGTCGTGCATGGCATGACATCACCGCCCATGGACAACACACACGGTCAGCAACATCGGGCGTGGCATGATCACATCACCGCCCTTGGACAGCACACACGCTCCGCAACGTCGGGCGTGGCATCACATCACCGCCCTTGGACTGCACACACGGTCGAACAACGTCGGGCGTGGCATGCAATCATCACCTTTGGGCATCACAGACAGTCGAACGGCGTCAGGCGTGGCATGCCATCATCGCCCTTGGACGACAAACATGGTTGAACGACGTCGGGCATGGCATGCCATCATTGCCTTTGGGCAGCACACACGGTCGGACGACGTGGGGCGTGGCATGACATCACCACCCTTGGAAAACACACACGGTCGGCAACGTCAAACGTGGCATGATGACATCACCACCCTTGGACCGCACACACGATCGACAACATCGAGTGTGGCATGACATCAACACCGTTGGACAACACACACGGTCGGCAATGTCGGGCGTGGCATGACATCACCGCCCTTGGACAGCACACACGGTCGGCAACGTCGGATGTGGCATGACATCACCGCCCTTGGACAGAACACACGGTCGTCAACGTCGGGCATGGCATGACATTACCACCCTTTGACTGCACACACGGTCGGCAACGTCGGGCGTGGCATGCCATCATCGCCTTTTGACTAGCTGACGTAGTTGGACGGCGTGGGGCGTGGCATGCCATCATCGCCCTTGGACGGCAAACATGTTCGAACGACGTTCGGCGTGGCATGCCATCATTGCCTTTTGGAAGCACACACTGTCGAACGACGTCGGGCGTGGCATGCCATCATAGCCTTTGGGCAGCACACACGGTCAAACGATGTCGGGCGTGGCATGCCATCATAGCCCTTGGACAGCAAACACCGTCGAATGACGTCAATCATGGCATGCCATCATAGCCCTTGGACAGCAAACACCGTCGAATGACGTCAAGCGTGGCATGCCATCATCGCCTTTGGGCAGCACAAACGGTCGAACAATGTCGGGCGTGGCATGCCATCATAGCCCTTGGATGGCAAACACGGTTGAAGGATGTCAGGCGTGACATGCCATCACCGCCTTTGGACAGCACACACGGTCGAACAGCGTCAGGTGGGGCATGCCATCATCGCCATTAGGCAGTACAAATGGTCGAACAACGTCGGGCGTGGCATGCCATCATCACCTTTGGACTAGCTGACACAGTTGGACGACGTCGGGCGTGGCATGCCATCATCATCCTTGGATGGAAAACATGGTCGAACAACGTCGGGCATGGCATGCCATCACCGCCCTTGGACAACACAAACGGTCGGCAATGTCGGGCGTGGCATGAAATCAACGCACTTGGACAGCACACACGGTCGGCAACGTCGCGCGTGGCATGCTGACATCACCGCCCTTGGACAGCACACACGCTCCCCAACAACGGGCGTTGCATGACATCACCGCCCATGGAAAGCACACAAAGTCGTCAACGTCGGGCGTGGCGTGACATTACCGCCCTTGGACTACACACACGGTCGGCAACATCGGGCGTGTCATGATGACCTCACCGCCCTTGGACAGCACACACGCTCGGTGACGTGGGGCGTGGTATGATATTACCGCCCTTGGACTGCACACACGCTCGGCAACGTCGGGCGTGGCATGACATCATTGCCCTTGGACAACACACACGGTCGGCAACGTCGGGCGTGGCATGACATCACCGCCCTTGGACAGCACACACGGTCGGCAACGTTGGGCGTGGCATGATGACAACACTTCCTTTGGACAGCACACATAGTCGAACGACGTCGGGCATGGAATGACATCACCGCCCTTGGACTGCTCACACGATCGGCAACGTCGGGTGTGGCATGACATCAACCGCCCTTGGACAGCACACACGGTCGTCAACGTCGGGCGTGGCGTGACATTACCGCCCTTGGACTACACACACAATCGGCAACGTCGGGCGTGGCATGACATTACCGCCCTTGGACACCACACACGGTCAGCAACGTCGGGCGTGGCATGACATCGCCGCCTTTGGATAGCACACACGGTCGGACGTCAGGCATGACATGCCATCATCGCCTTTGGACAACAAACACGGTCGAACGACGTCGGGCGTGGCATGCCACCTTCTCCTTTGGGATGCACACACGGTCGAACGACGTCAGGCGTGGCATGCCATCATAGCCCTTGGACGGCAAACACGATCAAACGACGGAAGGCTTGGCATGCCTTCATCTCCCTTGGATGGAAAACATGGTCGAACGACGTCGGGCGTGGCATGCCTTCATTGCCATTGGGTAACACAGACGGTCGAACAGCGTCGGGCGTTGCATGCCACCATCGCCTTTGGCCAGCACACACAGTCAAATGACGTCGGGCGTGGTATGCCATCATCGCCTTGGGGAAGCACACAGGATCGAAGGATGTCAGGCATTTCATGCCATCATCGCCTTTGGACAAAACACACGGTCAGACGACGTGGGGCGTGGCATGACATCACCGCCCTTGGACAACACACACGGTCGGCAACGTCGTATGTGGCATGACATCACCGCCCATGGACATCACACACGATCAACAACGTAAGGCGTGGCATGATGAAATCACTGCCCTTGGACAGCACACAAGCTCGGCAACGTCAGGCGTGGCATGACACCACCGGCCTTGGACTGCACACACGGTTGAACAACGTTAGGCATGGCATGCGATCATCGCCTTTGGGCAGCACAGACAGTCGAACAGCGTTGGGCATGGCATGCCATCTTCGCCCTTAGACGGCAAACATAGCCGAATGACGTCGGGAGTGGCATGCCATCATCGCCTTTGGCCAGCACACACAGTCAAACAACGTCGGGCGTGGCATGCCATCATCGCCTTTGGACAACACACACGGTCGGACGACGTGGGGCGTGGCATGACATCACCGCCCTTGGAAAATACACACGGTCGTCAACATCGGACATGGCATGAAATTACCACCCTTGGACAACACTCACGATCGGCAACATCGGACGTGGCATGAAATCACCGCCCTTGGACAGCACACACGGTCGGCAACGTCGGGCGTGGCATGACCTCACCGCCCTTTGACAGAACAAACGGTCGTCAACGTCGAGCATGACATGACATTACCGCCCTTGGACTGCACACACGGTCGGCATCGTCAGGCGTGTCATGACATCAGCGCCCTTCGACAACACACACGGTAAGCATCGTCGGGCGATGCATGACATCGCCGCCTTTGGACAGCACACACGGTCGGACGACGTCGGGCGTGGCATGCCATCATAGCCTTTGGACAGCACACACGGTCGAACAACGTCGGGCGTGGCATGCCATCATAGCCCTTGGACGGCAAACACGGTCAAACGACGTCAGGCGTGGCATGCCATCATCGCCTTTGGGCAGCACAAAAGGTCGGACGGCGTCAGGCGTTGCATGCTATCATCGCCTTTGGCCAGCACACACAGTCGAACGACGTTGGGCGTGGAATGCCATCATCGCCTTTGGGTAGCACACACGGTCGAACGACGTCGGGCGTGGCATGCCATCATCGCCTTTGGGCAACACACACGGTCGAACGACGTCGGGCGTGGCATGCCATCTCGCATCTGGGCAGCACACACGGTCGAACGACGTTTGGCGTGGCATGCCATCATTGCCTTTGGACTAGCTGACACAGTCGTACGGCGTCGGGCGTGGCATGCCATCATCGCCCTTGGAGAGGAAACACGGTCGAACGACGTCGGGCATGGCATGCAATCGTCGCCTTGGGGCAGCACAGACAGTAGAACGGCGTCGGGCGTGGCATGCCATCATCGCGCTTAGGCAGTACACACGGTCGGACGGCGTCGGGCGTCGCATGCCATCAGCGCCCTTGGACAGCACAGACGATCGGCCGTCGTCGGGCGTGCCATGCCATCATAGCTCTTGGATAGCACACATGGTCGGACAACGTCGGGCGTGGCATGCCATCATCGCCTTTGGACAGCACAGACGGTCGACCGCCGTCGCGCGTGGCATGCCATCATAGCCCTTGGACAGCACACACGGTCGGACGGCGTCAGGCGCTGCATGCCATCATCTCCCTTGGACCAGCGCAGACGGTCGGCCATCGTCAGGCGTGGCATGCCATCATAGCCCTTGGACAGCACAAACGGTCGGCCGTCGTCGGACGTGCCTGCACACAAAGGTCGGTCGTGGCTTGTCCGCATCGGTCGTGGCTTGCGTGACATTGCTCGAGTTCTAAACAAAACATTCGGATGTTCATGCCGTACATAAATCAATGGATTTTGAAAAAACCTCCATGCATAACAAACATATTCATCTACTTTCCATAATCTATTCTCTTACGTTTCCGCCTAACGTGGCTCTTTTGCATTATTTTCGTTACTTTTACGGTTCGTACGATATTGAAACATCTTTTATTTGTGCAAATATATATATTATCATTAATTTAACATGTTTAGAAGTGTTTTCGAGCATTTCCATAATTTTCTGACTTTTAATCATTATTTTATAATTTATTTTTACCCTTTTTTATTTTTTACGTCTCATTTTAAAAAATAAAGTTTATTAAATTATTTATTTTAAGAGTCCCATATTTATTTGTGAATTTTCAGTGTTGATTTCATATTATTTCGATATTTTCCCTATTTTTATTAATTTATTACTAATTTTTTTAGAATTGTCGTTCGCCTTTGGGCAGCATACACGGTCGAACGACGTCAGGCGTGGCATGCCATCATCGCCTTTAGGAAGCACACACTGTCGACCGATGTCGGGTGTGGCATGCAATCATCGCCTTTGGGAAGCACACACGGTCAAACGACGTCAAGCGTGGCATGCAATCATAGCCTTTGGGCAGCACACACGGTCGAACGACGTGGGGCGTGGCAAGCCATCATCGCCCTTGGACTAGCTTACACAGTTGGATAGCGTCGGGCGTGGCATGCCATCATCGCCCTTGGACGGCAAACACGGTCGAACGACGTTGGGTGTGG
This sequence comes from Solanum pimpinellifolium, assembly GCA_034621305.1. Classification (NCBI taxonomy): domain Eukaryota; kingdom Viridiplantae; phylum Streptophyta; class Magnoliopsida; order Solanales; family Solanaceae; genus Solanum; species Solanum pimpinellifolium. The sequence goes on along the minus strand of CM067870.1, from coordinate 17,694,247 downwards.
CATGCCATCATCTCCTTTGGGCAGCACTGACGGTCGGACGGCGTCGGGCGTGGCATGTCATCATCGCCTTTGGGTAGCACACACAGTCGAACGACGTCGGGCGTGGCGTGCCATCATCGCCTTTGTGAAGCACACACGGTCGAACAACGTCAGGCTGGGCATGACATCACCGCCCTCGGACAGCACACACGGTCGTCAACGTAGGGCATGGCATGGAATCATCGCCCTGTGACAGTACACACGGTTAGAAACGTCGGGCGTGGCATAACATCGCCGCCTTTAGATAACACACACAATCGGACGACGCCGGGCGTGGCATGCCATCATCGCCATTGGGTAGCACACACGATCGAACGACGTCGCGCGTGGCATGCCATCATAGCCCTTGGATGGCAAACACGATCGAACGACGTCAGGCGTGGCATGCCATCATCGCCTTTGGGCAGCACAAATGGTCGAACGATGTCGGGTGTGGCATGCCATCATAGCCCTTGGACGGCAAACACAGTCCAACGACGTCAGGCGTGACATGCCATCACAGCCTTTGGACAGCACACACGGTCGAACGACGTCGGGCGTGGCATGCCATCATCGACTTTGGGCAGCACACACGGTTAAACGACGTCGGCCGTGGCATGCCATCATCCCCTTTGGGCAGCACACACGGTCGAACGACATCGGGAGTGGCATGCCATCATAGCCCTTGGAAGGCAAACACCGTCAAATGACGTCAAGCGTGGCATGCCATCATCGCCTTTGGGCAGCACAAAAGATCGAACAATGTCGGGCGTGTCATGCCATCATAGCCCTTGGACGACAAATACGGTCAAACAGCGTCAAGCGTGACATGCCATTACCGCCTATGGACAGCACACACGATGGAACGACGTCGGGTGTGGCATGCAATCATCGCTTTTGGGCAGCACAAATGGTCCAACGACGTCGGGTGTGGCATGCAATCATCGCCTTTGGACTAGCTAACGCAGTTGGACGGCGTCGAGCGTGGCATGCCTTCATCACCCTTTGACGGCAAACATGGTCGAATGACGTCGGACGTGGCATGTCATCACCGCCCTTTGACAACACACACGGTCGACAACGTCGGGCGTGGAATGCCATCATAGCCCTTGGACAGCACACACGGTCGGACGGCGTAAGGCGCTGCATGCCATCATAGCCTTTGGGCAGCACACACAGTCAAATGACGTCGGGCGTGGCATGCTATCATCGCCTTTGGGAAGCACACACAGTCAGCAACGTCGGGCGTGGCATGACATCACCTCTCTTGGACAGCACACAAGGTCGTCAACGTCGGGCTTGCCATGACATCACCGCCCTTGGACAGCACACTTGGTCGGCAACGTCGGGCGTGACATGAAATCGCCGCCTTTGGACAACACACACGGTCGGACGACGTTGGGCGTGGCATGCCATCATCGCATTTGGGAAGCACACACGGTCGAACGACGTCGGGCGTGTCATGCCATCATAGCCCTTGGATGGCAAACACCGTCGAACGGCGTTAGGTGTGGCATGCCATCATCGCCTTTGGGCAGCACAAATGGTCGAACGATGTCGGGCGTGACATACCATCATAGCCCTTAAACGGCAAACACGGTCGAACGATGTCAGGCGTGACATGCCATCACCGCCTTTGGACAACACACACGGTAGAACGACGTCAGGCGTGGCATGCCATCATCGCCTTTAGGCAGCATAAACGGTAGAACGACGTCAGGCGTGGCATGCCATCATCGCCTTTGGGCAGCACACGTGGTCGAACAACGTCGGGCGTGGCATGCCATCACCGCCTGTGGACTAGATGACACAGTCGGACGGCGTCAGGCGCGGCATGCCTTCATCGCCCTTGGACGGCAAACATGGTCGAACGACGTCGGGCGTGGTATGCCATCATTGCCTTTGGGCAGCACACACGGTCAAACGATGTCGGGCGTGGCATGCCATCATCACCTTTGGACTAGCAGACGCAGTTGGACAGCGTCGGGCGTGGCATGCCATCATTGCCCTTGGACGACAAACATGGTCGAACGACGTCGGGCGTGGCATGCCATCATTGCCTTTGGGCAACACAAATGGTCGGACGGCGTCGGGCGTTGCATGACATCATCGCCTTTGGCCAGCACACAGTCGAACTATGTCAGGTGTGGCATGCCATCATCGCCTTTAGGCAGCACACACGGTCGAATGACGTCGGGCGTGGCATGCCATCATCTCCTTTGGGCAGCACACACGGTCGAACGACGTCGGGCGTGGCATGCCATCATAGCCCTTGGACGGCAAATATGATCAATCGACGTCAGGCGTGACATGCCATCACCGCCTTTGGGCAGCACAAACGGTCGAACGACGTCGGGCGTGGCATGCCATCATCGCCTTTGGGTAGCACACACGGTCGAACACATCGGGCGTGGCATGCTATCATCGCCTTTGGACGGCAAACATGGTCGAATGACGTTGGGCGTGGCATGCAATCATTGCCTTTGGGCAGCACAGACGGTCGGACAACGTCGGGCGTTGCATGCTATCATCGCCTTTGGCCAGCACACACAGTCGAACGACATCGGGCGTGGCATGTCATCATCGCCTTTGGGCATCACACCAATCGAACGATGTCATGCGTTTCATGCCATCATCGCCTTTGGACAGCAAACACGGTCGAACGACATCCGGCGTGGCATGCAATCATCGCCTTTGGGCAGCACAGGCAGTCGAACGGCATCGGGCGTGGCATGCCATCATCGCCCTTGGGCAGCACAGACGGTCGGACGGCGTCGGGCGTGGCATGCCATCATCGCCTTTGGGAAGCACACAGGATCGAACGATGTCGGGCATTGCATGCCATCATGCCATTTGGCAGCACACACGGTCGGACGACGTAGGGCGTGGCATGACATCACCGCCCTTGGACAACACACACGGTCGGCAACGTCGAGCCTGGCATGATGACATAACCGCCCTTGGACAGAACACACAGTCGGCAACATCGAGCGTGGCATGACATCACCGCCCATGGACAACAAACACGGTCAGCAACGTCTTGCGTGGCATGACATCACCGCCCATGGGCAGCACACACGGTCGGCAACGTCGGGCGTGGCATGATGACATCTCCGCCCTTGGACAGCACACACGCTCGGCAACATCGGGCGTGGCATGCAATCATCGCATTTGGGCAGCACATGCAGTCGAACAGCGTCGGGCGTGGCATTCCATCATCGCCCTTGTACGGTAAACATGGTCGAACGACGTCGGGCGTGGCATGCCATCATTGCCTTTGGGCAGCACAGACGGTTGGACAGCGTCGGGCGTTGCATGCCATCATCTCCTTTGGACAGCACACACGGTCGTCAACGTCGGGCGTGGCGTGACATTACCGCCCTTGGACTACACACACGATCGGCAACATCGGGCGTGGCATGACATCGCCGCCCTTGGACAGCACACATAGTCAGCAACGTCGGGCGTGGCATGACATCGCCGCCTTTGGACAGCATACACGGTCTGACGTCAAGCGTGACATGACATCACTGCCTTTGGTCAGCACACACGGTCGAACGACGTGGGGCGTAGCATGCCATCATCGCCTTTGGGTAGCACACACGGTCGAACGACGTCAAGCTTGGCATGCCATCATAGCCCTTGGACGGAAAACACGATCAAACGTGTCAGGCGTGGCATGCCATCATCGCCTTTGGACTAGTTGACACAGTCGAACGGCGTCGGGCGTGGCATGCCTTCATCGCCCTTGGACGGCAAACATGGTCGAACGATGTCGGGCGTGGCATGCAATCATTGCCATTGGGTAGCAAACACGGTCGAACGATGTCGGGCGGTGCATGCCATCATCGCCTTTTGGCAGCACACACGGTCGGACGACGTAGGGCGTGGCATGACATCACCGCCCTTGGACAACAGACATGGTTGGCAACGTCGAGCGTGGCATGATGACATCACCTCCCTTGGACAGAACACACGGTCGGCAACGTTGGGCGTGGCATGACATCACCGCCCTTGGACAAAAACACGGTCGGCAACATCGTGCGTGGCATGACATCACCGCCTATGGACAGCACACACGGTCAGCAACGTCGGGCGTGGCATGATGACATCACCGCCCTTAGACAGTACACACGCTCGGCAACGTCGGGCGTTACATGACATCACCGCCCTTGGACTGCACACACGGTCGAAAAACATCGGGCGTGGCATGCAATCATCGCCTTTGGGCAGCACAGACAGTCGAACGGCGTCAGGCGTGGCATGCCATCATCGCCCTTGGACGACAAACATGGTCGAACGATGTCGGGTGTGGCATGCCATCATTTTCTTTGGGCAGCACAGACGGTCGGACGGCGTCGGGCGTTGCATGCCATCATTGCCTTTGGCCAGCACACACAGTCAAACGACGTCGGGCGTGGCATGCCATCATCGCCTTTGGGGAGCACACAGGATCGAACGATGTCAGGCGTTGCATGCCATCATCGCCTTTGGGTAGCACACACGGTCGGACGACGTGGGGCGTGGCATGACATCACCGCCTTTGGAAAACACACACGGTCGGCAACGTCAAGCGTGGCATGATGACATCACCACCCTTGGACCGCACACACGATCGACAACATCGGGTGTGGCATGACATCACCGCCCTTAGACAGCACAGACGGTCGGCAACGTCGGGCGTGGCATGACATCACCGCCCTTGGACAGAACACACGGTCGTCAACGTCGGGCATGGCATGACATTACCACCCTTAAACAGCACACACGCTCGGCAACGTCGGGAGTGCTATGCCATCATAGCCCTTGGATAGCACACACAGTCGGATGGCGTCGGGCGTGGCATGCCATCATCGCCTTTGGACAGCACAGACGGTCGACCGTCGTCGGGCGTGGCATGCCATCATAGCCCTTGGACAGCACACACGGTCAGACGGCGTCGGGCGCTGCATGCCATCATCGCCCTTTAACCAGCACAGACGGTCGGCCATCGTCGGGCGTGGCATGCCATCATAGCCCTTGGACAGCACAAACGGTCGGCCGTCGTCGGACGTGCCTGCACACAACGGTCGGTCGTGGCCTGTCCGCATCGGTCGTGGCTTGCGTGACATTGTTCGAGTTCTAAACAAAACATGCGGATGTTCATGTCGTACATAAATAAAAGGATTTTGAAACAACCTCCATGCATAACAAACATATTCATCTACTTTCCATAATCTATTCTCTTATGTTTCCGCCTAACGTGGCTCTTTCGCATCATTTTTGTTACTTTTACGGTTTGTACGATATTGAAACATCTTTTATTTGTGCAAATATATATATTATCATTAATTTAACATGTTTAGAAGTGTTTTCGAGCATTTCCGTATTTTCCGACTTTTAATCATTATTTTATAATTTATTTTTACGCTTTTTTATTTTTTACGTCTCATTTTAAAAAATAAAGTTTATTAAATTTTTTATTTAAGGTTCCCATATTTATTTGTGAATTTTCGGAGTTGATTTCATATTTTTTTCGATATTTTCCCTATTTTTTATAAATTTATTACTAATTTTTCAAAATTTTGGAAAAAAATAAAAAAAAAATGCTGAAAAATATTTTCTTATATATATTAAGGTCATTTATGAAAGATGATGTGTGTTTGTATCTTAGAACGTGCATATTTGGATTGTACATTTCCATAAAGATTCTCTGGAAAATCCATGTCTGTCACATGGGTAAAACTTTTTTAAGCATATATAAGGGGATAGAGGTGTTGGCCTGAGGCGAAGGCAGGCAGACGACATAGGCGTCCCGTGAGCTTAGCAAGCGTGCTGCGTGGGCGCTTGATAGCATACATGGCTTGTCCGTGCTACGCCGTTTGGCGTTTATAAAAACACGTCGGCGACGTCGATGGATCGAGTGAGGCAAAGGCAGGTGGACGTCGAGGGCGTCCTGTGAGATTTGTGGGCGTGCAGCGTGGGCGCTTGACGGCATGCATGGCTCGTCCGTGCTACGTCGTTGGGCATCTACAAAAACATGCTAGCGACGTTGGCGGGGCGGCTGACGCGAAGGCAGGCAGACGTCGATGGCGTCCTGTGGGGTTAGTAGGCGAGCTGCGTGGGCACTTGATGGCATGCATGGCTCGTCCGTGCTCCGCTGTTGGGCGTTTACAAAAACACTTCCGCGACGTCTGCGGGGTGTTTGAGGCGGTGGTAGGCGGACGTCATGGGCGTCCTCTGGGCTTACTAGGCGTGCTGCGTGGGCGCTTGACGGCATGCATGGCTCGTCCGTGCTACGCCGTTGGGTGTCAACAAAAACATGCCAGCGACGTCTACGGGGAAACAGAGGCAAAAGAAGGCGGACGTCAAGGGCGTCCTGTGGGCTTAGTAGGCGTGCTGCGTGGGCGCTTGATGGCATGCATGGCTCGTTCGTGCTACGCCGTTGGGAGCTTGCAAAAACATGCCGACGACATCTGCGGAGCGTTTGAGGCGGTGGTAGGCGGACGTCATGGGCGTCCTCTAGGCTTAGTAGGCGTGCTGCATGGGTCGTCCGTGGGATGACATCACCGCCCTTGGACAGCACACACGGTCGGCATAGTCGGGCGTGGCATGATGACATCACCGCGCTGGGACAGCACACACGGTCGGCAACATCGGGCGTGGCATGACGAAACCGCCCTTGCACTGCACACACGGTCGGCAACGGCATGTGTGGCATGATATCACCGCCCTTGGACAGCACACACGGTCGGTAACGTCGGGCGTGACATGACATCGCCGCCTTCAGACAGCACACACGGTCGAACGACGTCTGGCATGGCATGGCATCATCACCAATGGACTAGCTGACACAATCGGAGAGCGTCGGGCGTGGCATGCCATCATCGCCCTTGGACGGCAAACACGGTCGAACGACATCGGGCGTGGCATGCAAACATCGCCTTTGGGAAGCACAGACGGTCGGATGGCGTCGGGCGTGGCATGCCATCATCGCCTTTGGGAAGCACATACGGTCGAACGACGTCAGGCGTGGCATGCAATCATAGCCTTTGGGAAGCACACACGGTCGAACGACGTCGGGAGTGGCATGCCATCATCGCCTTTGGACTAACTTACACAGTTGGATAGCGTCGGGCGTGGCATGCCATCATCTCCCTTGGATGGCAAACACAGTCAAACGACGTCGGGCGTGGCATGCCATCATCACCTTTGGGCAGCACTGACGGTCGGACGGCGTCGGGTGCGGCATGCCATCATAGCCTTTGGGCGGCACACACAGTGGAACGACGTCGGGCGTGGCATGCCATCATCGCCTCTGGGAAGCACACACAGTCGAACGACGTCGGGCGTGGCATGACATCACCGCCCTTGGACAGCACACATGGTCGACAACGTCGAGCGTGGCATGACATCACCGCCCTTGGACTGCATACACGGTCGGCAACGTCGGGTGTGGCATGCCATCATCGCCTTTGGACTAGCTGACATAGTCGGACGACGTCGGGCGTGGCATGCCATCATCGCCCTTGGACGGCAAACATGGTTGAATGACGTCGGGCGTGGCATGCCATCATTGCCTTTAGGGAGCATAGACGGTCGGACGGCGTCGTGTGTTGCATGCTATCATCGCCTTTGGCCAGCACACATAGTCGAACGACGTCGGGCGTGGCATGTCATCATCGCCTTTGGGCAGCACACACGATCGAACGATGTCAGGCGTTTCATGCCATCATCGCCTTTGGACGACAAAAATGGTCGAACGACATCCGGCGTGGCATGAAATCATCGCCTTTGGGTAGCACAGACAGTTGAACGGCGTCGGGCATGGCATGCCATCATCGCCCTTGGGCAGCACAGACGGTCGGACGGCGTCGGGCGTGGCATGCCATCATCGCCTTTGGGAAGCACACAGGATCGAACGATGTTGGGCATTGCATGCCATCATCGCCTTTTGGAAGCACACACGGTCAGACGACGTAGGGCGTGGCATGACATCATCGCCCTTGGACAACACACACGGTCGGCAACGTTGAGCGTGGCATGATGACATCACTGCCTTTGGACAGAACACACGGTCGGCAACGTCGAGTGTGGCATGACATCACCACCCATGGACAACAAACACGGTCGGCAACGTCGTGCGTGGCATGACATCACCGCCAGTGGACAGCACACACGATCGGCAACGTCGAGTGTGGCATGATGACATCACATCCCTTGGACAGAACGCACGCTCGGCAATGTTGGGCGTGACATGACATCACCGCCCTTGGTATGCATACACGGTAAAACAACATCGGGCATGGCATGACATCACCTCCCTTGGACTGCACACACGGTCGAACAACGTCGGGCGTGGCATGTAATCATCTCCTTTGGGCAGCACAGACAGTCGGACGGCGTCGAGCGTGGCATGCCATCCTCGCCCTTGGACGGCAAACTTGGTCGAACGACGTCGGGCGTGGGATGCCTTCATTGACTTTGGGCAGCATAGACGGTCAGACGGCTTCAGGCGTTGCATGCCATCATCGCCTTTAGCCTGCATACACGATTGGCAATGTCAGGCGTGACATGACATCACTGCCTTGGACAGCACACATGGTCAGCAACGTCGGGCGTGGCATGATGACATCACCGCCCTTGGACAGAACACACGATCGACAACGTCGGGCGTGGCATGGCATCACCGCCCTTGGACAACAAACACGGTCGGCAACGTCGTGCATGGCATGACATCAACGCCCATGGACAACACACACGGTCGGCAACGTCGGGCGTGGCATGATGACATCACTGCCCTTGGATAGCACACACGCTCGGCAACGTCGGGCGTGGCATGACATCACCGCCCTTGGACTGCATACACGGTCGAACAACGTCGGGCGAGGCATGCAATCATCACCTTTGGGCATCACAGACAGTCGAACAGCGTCAGGCGTGGCATGCCATCATCGCCCTTGGACGACAAACATGGTCGAACGACGTCGGGCATGGCATGCCATCATTGCCTTTGGGCAGCACAGACGGTCGGACGGCGTCGGGCGTTGCTTGCCATCATTGCCTTTGTCCAGCACACACAGTCAAACGACGTCGGGCGTGGCATGCCATCATCGCCATTGGGGAGCACACAAGATCGAACGATGTCGGGCATTGCATGCCATCGTCGCCTTTGGGAAGCACACACGGTCGGACGACGTGGGGCGTGGCATGACATCACCACCCTTCGACTGCACACACGATCGGCAACATCGGGCATGGCATGACATCACCGCCGTTGAAAACACACACAGTCGGCAACGTCGGGCGTGGCATGACATCACCGCCCTTGGACAGCACACACGGTCGGCAATGTCAGGCGTGGCATGACATCACCGCCTTTGGTCTAGCTGACGCAGTTGGATGGCGTCGGGCGTGGCATGCCATCATCGCCCTTGGACGGCAAACATGGTCGAACGACGTCGGGTGTGGCATGCCATCACTGCCTTTAGGCAGCACACACGGTCGAACGACGTTGGGCGTGGCATGCCATCATCACCTTTGGGCAGCACACACGGTCGAACGACGTCGGGCGTGGCATGCCATCATAGCCCTTGGACAACACACACAGTCGGCAACGTTGAGCGTGGCATGACATCACCTCACTTGGACAGCACACACAGTCTGCAAAGTCGGGCGTGGCATGCTGACATAACCGCCCTTGGACAGCACACACGCTCGCCAACATCGCGCGTTACATGACATCACCGCCCTTGGCTGCACACACGATCGGCAACATCGGGCGTGGCATGACATCACCGCTCTTGGACAGCACACATGGTCGTCAACGTCAGGCGTGGCGTGACATTACCGCCCTTGGACTACACACACGGTCGGCAACGTCGGGCCTGTCATGATGACATCACCGCCCTTCGACAGCACACACGCTCGGCAACGTGGGGCGTGGTATGATATCACCGATCTTGGACTGCACACACGCTCAGCAACGTCGAGCGTGGCATGATATCACCGCCCTTGGACTGCACACACGATCGGCAACGTCGGGCGTGTCATGCTGACATCACCGCCCTTCGACAGCACACACGCTCAGCAATGTGGGGCGTGGTATGATATCACCGCCCTTGGACTGCACATACGCTCGGCAACATCGGGCGTAGCATGACATCACCGCCCTTGGAAAGCACACACGGTCGTCAACGTCGGGCGTGGCATGACATTACCGCCCTTGGACTACACACACGATCGGCAACGTCGGGCGTGGCATGACATCACCTCCCTTGGACAGCACACATGGTTAGCAACGTCGGGCGTGGCATGACATCGCAGCCTTTGGACAGCACACACGATCGGACGTTAGGCGTGACATGCCATCACCGCCTTTGGACAGCTCACACGGTCGAACGACGTGGGGCGTGGCATGCCATCATCGCCTTTGGGTAGCACACACAGTCGAACGACGTCAGGCGTGGCATGCGATCATAGCCCTTCGATGGAAAACACGATCAAACGACGTAAGGTGTGGCATGCCATCATCGCCTTTGGGTAGCACAAACGATCGAACGACGTCGGGCGTGGCATGCCATCATAGCCCTTGGACGGCAAACACAGTCGAACGACGTCAGGCGTGACATGTCATCATCGTCTTTGGACTATCTGACACAGTCGAACGGTGTCGGGCGTGGCATGCCTTCATCGCCCTTGGACGACAAACATGGTCGAACGATGTCAGGCGTGGCATGCAATCATTGCCATTGGGTAGAAAACACTGTCGAACGACGTCGGGCGTTGCATGCCATAATCGCCTTTGGCCAGCACACACAGTCAAACGATGTCGGGCGTGGCATGCCATCATCGCCTTTGGGAGGCACACATGATCGAACGATGTCGAGCGTTAAATGCCATCATCGCCTTTTGGTAGCACACACGGTCAGACGACATAGGGCGTGGCATGACATCACTGCCCTTGGACAACACATACGGTCGGCAACGTCGAGCGTGACATGATGACATCACCGCCCTTGGACAGAACACAGGGTCAGCAATGTCAGGCGTGGCATGACATAACCGCCCATGGACAGCACACACGGTCGGCAACGTCGGGCGTGGCATGATGACATCACCGCCCTTCGACAACACACACGCTCGGCAACGTCGGGCGTGGCATGTTATCACCTCCCTTGGACTGCACACACATGGTCGAACAACGTCGGGTGTGGCATGCAATCATCGCCTTTGGGCAGCACAGACAGTCGAACGTCTTCAGGCGTGGCATGCCATCATCTCCCTTGGACGACAAACTCGGTCGAACGACGTCGGGCGTGGCATGCCATCATTGCCTTTGGGCAGCACAAATGGTCGGACGGCGTCAGGCGTTGCATGCCATCATTGCCTTTGGCCAGCACACACTGTCAAACGACGTCGGGCGTGGCATGCCATCATCTCCTTTGGGGAGCACACAGGATCGAACGATGTCGGAGTTGCATGCCATCATCGCCTTTGGGCAGCAAACACAGTCAGACGACGTGGGGCGTGGCATGACATCACCGCCCTTGGAAAACACACAAAGTCGGCAACGTCAAACGTGGCATGATGACATCACCACCCTTGGACCGCACACATGGTCGGCAACATCGGGCGTGGTATGACATCACCGCCCTTGTACATCACACACGGTCGGCAACGTCGGGTGTGGCATGACATCACCGCCCTTGGACAACACACACGGTCGGCAACGTCGGGCGTGGCATGACATCACCGCCCTTGGACAGAACACACGGTCGTCAACGTCGGGCATGGCATGACATTACCACCCTTGGACTACACACTCGGTCGGCAACGTCGGGCGTGGCATGCCATCATCGCCTTTGGACTAGTTGACGCAGTTGGTCGGCGTCGGAGTGGCATGCCATCATCGCTCTTGGACGGCAAACATGGTCGAACGACGTCGGGCATGGCATGCCATCATTGCCTTTGGGCAGCACACACGGTCGAATGACGTCGGGCGTGGCATGCCATCATCGCCTTTGGGCAGCACATACGGTCGAACGACGTCGGGCGTGGAATGCCATCATAGCCCTTGGACGGCAAACACCGTCGAACGACATCAAGCGTGGCATGCCATCATCGCCTCTGGGTAGCACAAACGGTCGAACGATGTTAAGCGTGGCTTGCCATTATCGCGTTTGGACTAGGTGACACAGTCGAACGACGTCGGGCATGGCATGCCATCATCGCCCTTTGACGGCAAACACGGTAGAACGACGTCGGGCGTCGCATGCCATCATCGCCCTTGGACAGCACAGACGGTCGGCCATCGTCGAGCGTGCCGTGCCATCATAGCCTTTGGATAGAACACACGGTCGGACGGCGTCGGGCGTGGCATGCCATCTTCACCTATGGACAGCACAGACGATCGGCCGTCGTCGGGCGTGGCATGCCATCATAGCCCTTGGACAGCACACACGGTCGGACGGCGTCGGGCGCAGCATGCCATCATCGCCCTTTGACCAGCACAGACGGTCGGCCATCGTCATGCGTGGCATGCCATCATAGCCCTTGGACAACACAAACGGTCGGCCGTCATCGCACGTGCCTGCACACAACGGTCGGTCGTGGCCTGTCCGCATCGGTCGTGGCTTGCGTGACATTGTTCGAGTTCTAACAGAACATGCGGATGTTCATGCCGTACATAAATCAAAGAATTTTGAAACAACCTCCATGCATAACAAACATATTCATCTACTTTCCATAATCTATTCTCAAACGTTTCTGCCTAACGTGGCTCTTTCACATCATTTTTGTTACTTTTACGGTTTGTACGATATTGAAACATCTTTTATTTGTGCAAATATATATATTATCATTAATTTAACATGTTTAGAAGTGTTTTCGAGCATTTCCATATTTTTCCGACTTTTAATCATTATTTTATACTTTATTTTTATGCTTTTTTATTTTTTACATCTAATTTTAAAAAATAAAGTTTATTAAATTTTTTATTATAAGGTTCCCATATTTATTTGTTAATTTTTTGAGTTGATTTCATATTTTTCGATATTTTTCCTATTTTTTATTAATTTATTACTAATTTTTCAGAATTTTCGAAAAAATAAAATTAAAAAAAATGTTGAAAAATATTTTTTTATATATATTTAGGTCATTTATGAAAGATGATGTGTCCTTGTACCTTAGAACGTGCATAATTGGGTTGTACAGGCAGGCGACATAGGCGTCCCGTGGGCTAAGCAGGCGTGCTGCGTGGGCGCTTGATGGCATGCATGGCTTGTCCGTGCTACGCCGTTGGGCGTTTATAAAAACACGTCGTCGATGGGTCGAGTGAGGCAAAGGCAGGCAGACGTCGAGGGCGTCCGGTGGGATTCGTAGGCGTGCTGTGTGGGCGCTTGACGGCATGCATGGCTCGTCCGTGTTATGATGTTGGGCGTTTACAAAAACACGGCTGCGACGTCTGTGGGGCATTTGAGGCGGTGGCAGGCGGACGTCATGGGCGTCCTGTGGGCTTAGTAGGCGTGCTGCGTGGGCGCTTGACGGCATGCATGGCTCGTCCGTGCTACGCCGTTGGGCGTCAACAATAACATGACAGCGACGTCTGCGGGGAAACTGAGGCAAAAGCAGGCAGACGTCAAGGGCGTCCTGTGGGCTTAGTAGGCGTGCTGCATGGGCGCTTGATGGCATGCATGGCTCGTCCGTGCTACGCCGTTGGGAGCTTGGAAGAACATGCCGACGACGTCGGGCGTGGCATGACATCACCGCCCTTGGACAGTACACACGGTCGACAACGTCGGGTGTGGCATGATGACATCACCGCCCTTGGACAGCACACACGGTCAGCAACGTCGGGCGTGGCATGACATCACCGCCCTTAAACTGCACACACGGTCGGCAACATCGGTCGTGGCATGACATCACCGCCTTTCGATAGCACACACGACAGCACACACGGTCGGGCGTGGCATGACATCGCCGCCTTTGGACAGCACACACGGTCGGACGACGTAGGGCATGACATGCCATCATCGCCTTTGAGCAGCACACACGTTCAAACGACGTCGGGCGTGGCATGCCATCATAGCCCTTGAACGGCAAACACGGTCAAACGACGTCAGGCATGGCATGCTACCATCGCCTTTGGGCAGCACACACGGTTGAACGACGTCGGTCGTTGCATGCCATCGTCGCCTTGGGGCAGCACACACGGTCGGACGACGTCGAGCGTGGCATGACATCACCGCCCTTGGACCGCACACACGGTCAGCAACGTCGGGCGTGGCATGAAATCACCGCCCTTGGACTGCACTCACGGTCAACAACGTCGGGCGTGGCATGCCATTATCGCCTTTGGGAAGCACACAGGATCGAACGATGTTGGGCATTGCATGCCATCATCGCCTTTTGGAAGCGCACACGGTCAGACGACGTAGGGCGTGGCATGACATCATCGCCCTTGGACAACACACATGGTCGGCAACGTCGAGCGTGGCATGATGACATCACCGCCCTTGGACAGAACACACGGTCGGCAACGTCGAGTGTGGCATGACATCACCGCCCATGGACAACAAACACGGTCGGCAACGTCGTGCGTGGCATGACATCACCGCCAGTGGACAACACACACGGTCGGCAACGTCGAGCATGGCATGATGACATCACCGCTCTTGGACAGAACACACGCTCGGCAACGTCGAGCGTGGCATGACATCACCGCCCTTGGTATGCACACACGGTAAAACAACGTCGGGCGTGGCATGACATCACCGCCCTTGGAATGCACACACGGTCGAACAACGTCGGGCGTGGCATGTAATCATCTCCTTTGGGCAGCACAGACAGTCGGATGGCGTCGAGCGTGGCATGCCATCCCCGCCCTTGGACGGCAAACATGGTCGAACGACATCGGGCGTGGCATGCCTTCATTGCCTTTAGGCAGCATAGACGGTAAGACGGCGTCGGGCGTTGCATGCCATCATCGCCTTTGGCCTGCATACACGATCGGCAATGTCAGGCGTGGCATGACATCACCGGCCTTGGACAGCACACATGGTCAGCAACGTCGGGCGTGGCATGATGACATCACCGCCCTTGGACAGAACACACGGTCGGCAACGTCGGGCGTGGCATGGCATCACCGCCCTTGGACAACAAACACGGTCGGCAACGTCGTGCATGGCATGACATCACCGCCCACGGACAACACACACGGTCGGCAACGTCGGGCGTGGCATGATCACATCACTGCCCTTGGACAGCACACACGCTCGGCAACGTCGGGCGTGGCATGACATCACCGCCCTTGGACTGCATACACGGTCGAACAACGTCGGGCGAGGCATGCAATCATCACCTTTGGGCATCACAGACAGTCGAACGGTGTCAGGCGTGGCATGCCATCATCGCCCTTGGACGACAAACATGGTCGAACTACGTTGGGCATGGCACGCCATCATTGCCTTTGGGCAGTACAGACGGTCGGACGACGTCCGGCGTTACATGCCATTATTGCCTTTGTCCAGCACACACAGTCAAACGACGTCGGGCGTGGCATGCTATCATCGCCTTAGGAGAGCACACAAGATCGAACGATGTCGGGCATTGCATGCCATCGTCGCCTTTGGGAAGCACACACGGTCGGACGACGTGGGGCGTGGCATGACATCACCACCCTTCGACCGCACACACGATCGACAACATCGGGCGTTGCATGACATCACCGCTGTTGGAAAACACACACGGTCGGCAACATTAGGCGTGGCATGACATCACCGCCCTTGGACAGCACACACGGTCGGCAATGTCAGGCGTGACATGACATCACCTCCTTTGGACTAGCTGATGTAGTTGGACGGCGTCGGGCGTGGCATGCCATCATCGCCCTTGGATGGTAAACATGGTCGAACGACGTCGGGTGTGGCATGCCATCACTGCCTTTAGGCAGCACACACGGTCGAACAACGTCGGGCGTGGCATGCCATCATCGCCTTTGGGCAGCACACACGGTCGAACGACGTCGGGCGTGGAATGCCATCATAGCCCTTGGACAACACACACAGTCGGCAACGTCGGGCGTGGCATGACATCACCGCACTTGGACAGCACACACGGTCTGCAAAGTTGGGCGTGGCATGCTGACATAACCGCCCTTGGACAGCACACAAGCTCGCCAACGTCGCGCGTTGCATGACATCACCGCCCTTGGACTGCACACAAGATCGGCAACGTCGGGCGTGGCATGACATCACCGCTCTTTGACAGCACACACGGTCGTCAACGTCGGGCGTGGCGTGACATTAACGCCCTTGGACTACACACACGGTCGGCAACGTCGGGCGTGTCATGATGACATCACCGCCCTTCGACAGCACACACGCTCGGCAACGTGGGGCGTGGTATGATATCACCGATCTTGGACTGCACACACGCTCAGGAACATCGGGCGTGGCATGACATCACCGCCCTTGGACTGCACATACAATCGGCAACGTCGGGCGTGTCATGATGACATCACCGCCCTTCGACAGCACACACGCTCAGCAACATGGGGCGTGGTATGATATCACCGCCCTTGGACTGCACACACGCTAGGCAAAGTCGGGCGTGGCATGACATCATTGCCCTTGGACAACACACATGGTCGGTAACATCAGGCGTGGCATGACATCACAACCCTTGGACAAAGCACACGGTCGGCAACGTTCGGCGTGGCATGATGACAACACTTCCTTTGGACAGCACACATAGTCGAACGACATCGGGCGTGGAATGACATCACCGCCCTTGGACTGCTCACACGATCGGCAACGTCGGGTGTGGCATGACATCACCGCCCTTGGACAGCACACACGGTCGTCAACGTCAGGTGTGGCGTGACATTAGCGCCCTTGGACTACACACACGATCGACAACGTCGGGCGTGGAATGACATTACCACCCTTGGACAGCACACACGGTCAGCAACGTCGGGCGTGGCATGACATCGCCGCCTTTGGATAGCACACACGGTTGGACGTCAAGCGTGACATGCAATCATCGCCTTTGGACAACAAACACGATCGAACGACGTCGGGTGTGGCATGCCATCATCTCCTTTGGGCAGCACACACGGTCGAACGACGTCAGGCGTGGCATGCCATCATAGCCCTTGGACGGCAAACACGATCAAACGACGTCAGGTGTGACATGCTATCATCGCCTTTTGGCAGCACAAATGGTCGAACGACGTCGGGCGTGGCATGCCGTCATAGCCCTTGGACGGCAAACACGGTCGAACGACGTTAGGCATGACATGCAATCATCGTCTATGGACTAGCTGACAGAGTGGAACGGCTTCGAGTGTGGCATGCCTTCATTGCCATTGGGTAGCACAAACGGTCGGACGGCGTCGGGCGTTGCATGCCATCATCGCCTTTGGCCAGCACACACAGTCAAACGACGTCGAGCGTGGTATGCCATCTTCGCCTTGGGGAAGCACACAGGATCGAATGATGCCAGGCGTTTCATGCCATCATCGCCTTTGGGCAACACACACGATCAGACGATGTGGGGCGTGGCATGACATCACCGCCCTTGGACAACACACACAGTCGGCAACGTCGAGCGTGGCATGATTACATCACCGCCCTTGGACTGAACACACGGTCGACAACATCGAGCATGGCATGACATCACCGCCCTTGGACAGCACACACGCTCGGCAACGTCAGGCGTGGCATGACACCACCGCCCTTGGACTGCACACACGGTTGAACAACGTTAGGTATGGCATGCGATCATCGCCTTTGGGCAGCACAGACAGTCGAACAGCGTCGGGCATGGCATGCCATCTTCGCCCTTAGACGGCAAACATGGTTGAACGACGTCGGGAGTGGCATGCGATCATCGCCTTTGGCCAGCACACACAGTCAAACAACGTCGGGCGTGGCATGCCATCATCGCCTTTGGACAACACACACGGTCGGACGACGTGGGGCGTGGCATGACATCACAGCCTTTGGACAGCACACACGGTCGAACGACGTCGGGCGTGGCATGCCATCATCGACTTTGGGAGCATACACGGTTAAAAGACGTCGGCCGTGGCATGCCATCATCCCCTTTGGGCAGCACACACGGTCGAACGACATCGGGCGTGGCATGCTATCATAGCCCTTGGACGGCAAACACCGTCGAATGACGTCAAGCGTGGCATGCCATCATCGCCTTTGGGCAGCACAAACGATCGAACAATGTCGGGCGTGTCATGCCATCATAGCCCTTGGACGGCAAATACGGTCGAACAGCATCAAGCGTGACATGCCATCACCGCCTATGGACAGCACACACGATGGAACGACGTCGGGTGTGGCATGCAATCATCGCTTTTGGGCAGCACAAATGGTCGAATGACGTCGGGTGTGGCATGCCATCATCGCCTTTGGACTAGCTGACGCAGTTGGACGGCGTCGGGCGTGGCATGCCATCATCACCCTTTGACGGCAAACATGGTCGAATGACGTCGGACGTGGCATGTCATCACCGCCCTTGGACAAAACACACGGTCGACAACGTCGGGCGTGGTATGCCATCATAGCCCTTGGACAGCACACACGGTCGGACGGCGTAAGGCGCTGCATGCCATCATAAATTCCTTTAGGAAGGAAAGCAAGTCCCATCGATTGAGTTGTTGATGGAATAAGGGCTGCTCCTTTGGGCAGCACACACAGTCGAATGACGTCGGGCGTGGCATGCTATCATCGCCTTTGGGAAGCACACACAGTCAGCAACGTCGGGCGTGGCATGACATCACCTCCCTTGGACAGCACACAAGGTCGTCAACATCGGGCGTGCTACGACATCACCGCCCTTGGATAGCACACATGGTCGGACAACGTCGGGCGTGGCATATCATCATCGCCTTTGGACAGCACAGACGGTCGGCCGTCGTCGGGTGTGGCATGCCATCATCGCCTTTGGACAGCACAGACGGTCGACCGCCGTCGCGCGTGGCATGTCATCATAGCCCTTGGATAGCACACACGGTCGGACGGCGTCAAGCGCTGCATGCCATCATCTCCCTTGGACCAGCGCAGACGGTTGGCCATCGTCGGGCGTGGCATGCCATCATAGCCCTTGGACAGCACGAACGGTCGGCCATCGTCGGACGTGCCTGCACACAAAGGTCGGTCGTGGCTTGTCTGCATCGGTCGTGGCTTGCGTGACATTGTTCGATTTCTAAACAAAACATTCGGATGTTCATGCCGTACATAAATCAATGGATTTTGAAACAACCTCCTTGCATAACAAACATATTCATCTACTTTCCATAATGTATTCTCTTACGTTTCCGCCTAACGTGGCTCTTTCACATTATTTTCGTTACTTTTACGGTTCGTACGATATTGAAACATCTTTTATTTGTGCAAATATATATATTATCATTAATTTAACATGTTTAGAAGTGTTTTCGAGCATTTCCATATTTTTCTGACTTTTAATCATTATTTTATAATTTATTTTTACCCTTTTTTATTTTTTACGTCTCATTTTAAAAAATAAAGTTTATTAATTTTTTTATTTTAAGAGTCCCATATTTATTTGTGAATTTTCAGTGTTGATTTCATATTATTTCGATATTTTCCCTATTTTTATTAATTTATTACTAATTTTTTTAGAATTGTCGTTCGCCTTTGGGCAGCATACACGGTCGAACGACGTCAGGCGTGGCATGCCATCATCGCCTTTGGGAAGCACACACTGTCGACCGATGTCGGGTGTGGCATGCCATCATCGCCTTTGGAAAGCACACACGGTCGAACGACGTCAAGCGTGGCATGCAATCATTGCGTTTGGGCAGCACACACGGTCGAACGACGTCGGGCGTGGCAAGCCATCATCGCCCTTGGACTAGCTTACACAGTTGGATAGCGTCGGGCGTGGCATGCCATCATCGCCCTTGGACGGCAAACACGGTCGAGCGACGTTGGAGCGTGGCATGCCATCATCTCCTTTGGGCAGCACTGACGGTCGGACGGCGTCGGGCGTGGCATGTCATCATCGCCTTTGGGTAGCACACACAGTCGAACGACGTCGGGCGTGGCATGCCATCATCGCCTTTGTGAAGCACACGCAGTCGAACAACGTCAGGCAGGGCATGACATCACCGCCCTCGGACAGCACACACGGTCGTCAACGTCGGGCATGGCATGGAATCACCGCCCTTGGATAGTAAACACGGTCAGAAACGTCGGGCGTGGCATAACATCGCCGCCTTTAGATAACACACACAATCAGACGACGCCGGGCGTGGCATGCAATCATCGCCATTGGGTAGCACACACGATCGAACGACGTCGCGCGTGGCATGCCATCATAGCCCTTGGATGGAAAACACGATCGAACGACGTCAGGCGTGGCATGCCATCATCGCCTTTGGGCAGCACAAACAGTCAAACGATGTCGGGTGTGGCATGCCATCATAGCCCTTGGACGGCAAACACAGTCCAACGACGTCACGCGTGACATGCCATCACAGCCTTTGGACAACACACACGGTCGAACGACGTCGGGCGTGGCATGCCATCATCGACTTTGGGCAGCACACACAATTAAAAGACGTCGGCCGTGGCATGCCATCATCCCCTTTGGGCAGCACACACGGTCGAACGACATCGGGCGTGGCATGCCATCATAGCCCTTGGACGGCAAACACCGTCGAATGACGTCAAGCGTGGCATGCCATCATCGCCTTTGGGCAGCACAAACGATCGAACAATGTCGGGCGTGTCATGCCATCATAGCCCTTGGACGGCAAATATGGTCGAACAGCATCAAGCTGACATGCCATCACCGCCTATGGACAGCACACACGATAGAACGACGTCGGGTGTGGCATGCAATCATCGCTTTTGGGCAGCACAAATGGTCGAACGATGTCGGGTGTGGCATGCCATCATCGCCTTTGGACTAGCTGACGCAGTTGGACGGCGTCGGGCGTGGCATGCCATCATCACCCTTTGACGGCAAACATGGTCGAATGATGTCGGACGTGGCATGTCATCACCGCCCTTGGACAACACACACGGTTGACAACGTCGGGCGTGGTATGCCATCTTAGCCCTTGGACAGCACACACGGTCGGACGGCGTAAGGCGCTACATGCCATCATAACTTCCTTTAGGAAGGAAAGCAAG
>CM067870.1:17646880-17672568 GCA_034621305.1 Solanum pimpinellifolium | reverse complement strand
TGTGTGTGCTGTCCAAGGGCAATGATGTCATGCCACGCCCGACTTTGCTGACTGTGTGTGCAGTCCAAGAGCGGTGATGTCATGCCACTCCTGATGTTAACGAGCGTGTGTGCTGTCTAAGAGTGGAGATGATATCATGCCATGCCCGACGTTGCCGACCGTGTGTGCTGTCCAAGGGCAATGATGTCATGCCACGCCCGACGTTGCCGACCGTGTGTGTTGTCCAAGGGCGGTGATGTCATGCCACGCCCAATGTTGCCAACCGTGTGTACTGTCCAACGGCGGCGATGTAATCATGCCACGCCCGACGTTGCTTACCGTGTGTGTTGTCCAAGGGCAGTGATGTCATGCCACGCCCAATGTGGTGCGACCGTGTGTGCTGCCCAAAGGCGATGGAGGCATGCAACGCCTGACATTGTTCGATCGTGTGTGCTGCCCAAAGGCGATGATGGCATGCCACGCCCGACGTCGTTCGACTATGTTTGCTGGCAAGAGGCGATGATGGCATGCAACGCCCGACGCTGTCCGACCGTCTGTGCTGCCCAAAGGCAATGATGGCATACCACACCCAACGTCGTTCGACCATGTTTGCCGTCCAAGGGCAATGAAGGCATGCCGCGCCTGACGCCGTCCGACTGTGTCATCTAGTCCACAGGCGGTGATGGCATGCCACGCCCGACGTTGTTCGACCGTGTGTGCAGCCCAAAGGCGATGATGGCATGCCACGCCTGACGTCGTTCTACCGTTTGTGCTGCCTAAAGGCGACGATGGCATGCCACGCCCGATGTCGTTCCACCGTGTGTGCTGTCCAAAGGCGGTGATGGCATGTCACGCCTGACATCGTTCCACCGTGTTTGCCGTTTAAGGGCTATGATGACATGCCACGCCCGACATCGTTCGACCTTTTGTGCTGCCCAAAGGCGATGATGGCATGCCACACCTAACGCCGTTCGACGGTGTTTGCCATCCAAGGGCTATGATGGCATGACACGCCCGACGTCGTTCGACCGTGTGTTCTTCCCAAATGCGATGATGGCATGCCACGCCCAACGTTGTCCGACCGTGTGTGTTGTCCAGAGGCGGCGATTTCATGCCACGCTCGACGTTGCCGACTGTGTGTGTTGTCCAAGGGCGGTGATGTCATGGCACGCCCGATGTTGACGACCTTGTGTGCTGTCCAAGGGAGGTGATGTCATGCCACGCCCGACGTTGCTGACCGTGTGTGCTTCCCAAAGGCGATAATAGCATGCCACGCCCGACGTCGTTCGACTGAGTGTGCTGCCCAAAGGCTATGATGGCATGCAGCGCCTGACGCCGTCCGACCGTGTGTGCTCTCCAAGGGCTATGATGGCAATCCACGCCCGACGTTGTCGACCGTGTGTGTTGTCCAAGGGCGGTGATGGCATGCCACGCCAGACGTCGTTCGACCATGTTTGCCGTCAAAGGGTGATGATGGCATGCGACGCCCGACGCCGTCCAACTGCGTCAGCTAGTCTTAAGGCGATGATGGCATGCCACACCCGACGTCGTTCGACCATTTGTGCTGCCCAAAAGCGATGATGGCATACCACACCCGACGTCGTTCGACCGTGTGTGCTTTCCATAGGCGGTGATGGCCTTCACGCTTGACGTTGTTCGACCGTATTTGCCGTCCAAGGGCTATGATGGCATGCCACGCCCGACATTGTTCGACCGTTTGTGCTGCCCAAAGGCGATGATGGCATTCCACGCTTGACGTCATTCGATGGTGTTTGCCGTCCAAGGGCTATGATGGCATGCCACGCCCGACGTCGGTCGACAGTGTGTGCTGCCCCAAGGGAATGATGGCATGCCACGCCCGACGTCGTTTGACCGCGTGTGCTGTCCAAAGGCGGTGATGGCATGCCACGGCCGACGTCAATTAACCGTGTGTTCTGCCCAAAGTCGATGATGGCATGCCATACTCGACGTCGTTCGACCTGTGTGCTGTCCAAAGGCGGTGATGGCATGCCACAACCGACATCGTTCGACCGTTTGTGTTGCCCAAAGGCGATGATGGCATGCCACGCTTGACGTCGTTCGACCGTGTTTGCGATCCAAGGGCTATGATGGCATGCCATGTGCGACGTCGTTCGACCGTGTGTGCTACCCAATGGCGATGATGGCATGCCACGCCCGACGTCGTCCGATTGTGTGTGCTCTCTAAAGGCGGCGATGTTATACCACGCCCGACGTTTCTGACCGTGTGTACTGTCCAAGGGCGGTGATGCTATGCCATGCCTGACGTTGATGATCGTGTGTGTTGTCCTAGGGAGGTGATGTCACGCCCTGCCCGACGTCGTTCGACCGTGTCTGCTTCCCAAAGGCGATGATGTCATGCCACGCCCGACGTAGTTCGACTGTGTGTGCTACCCAAAGGCGATGAAGGCATGCCACACCCGACGTCGTTCGACCGTGTTTGCCGTCCAAGGGCGATGATGGCATGCCACGACCGACTCAATCCAACTGTGTAAGCTAGTCCAAAGGCGATGATGGCATGCCACGCCCGACGTCGTTCGACCGTGTGTGCTGCCCAAAGGCTATGATTGCATGCCACGCTCGACGTCGTTCGATCGTGTGTGCTTCCCAAAGGCAATGATGGCATGCCACGCCCGACATCGTTTGACAGTATGTGCTTTCCAAAGGCGATGATGGCATTCGACGCCCGACGTCGTTCGACTGTGTGTGCTGCCCAAAGGCGATGATGGCATTCCATGCTCGACGTCATCCGACCGTCTATGCTGCCCAAAGGCGATGTTTGCATGCCACGCCCGACGTCGTTCGACCGTGTTTGCTGTCCAAGGGCGATGATGGCATGCCATGCCTGACGCCGTCTGACTGTGTCATCTAATCCAAAGGCGATGATGGCATGCCATGCCCGACGTCGTTCGACCGTGTGTACTGCCCAAATGCGATGATGGCATTCAACGCCCGACGTCGTTTGACCGTGGGTGCTGCAAAAAGTCGATGATGGCTTGCCACGCCCGACGTCGTTTGACCGTGTGTGCTGTCCAAAGGCGGTGATGGCATGTCACGCGTGACGTCATTCGATAGTGTTTGTCATCCAAGGTTTATGATGGCATGCCACGCCCGACATCGTTCGACCGTTTGTGCTGCCCAAAGGTGATGGTGGCATGCCACCCCTGACGTGGTTTGACAGTGTTTGCCGTCCAAGGGCTATGATCGCATGCCACGTGTGACGTCGTTCGACCATGTGTGCTACCCAAAGGCGGCGATTTAATGCCACGCCCGACGTTGCCGAACGTATGTACTGTCCAAAGGCGCTGATGGCATGCCACGGCCGACGTTGCCGACCGTGTGTGTAGTCCAAGGGCAGTGATGTCATTCCATGCCTGACGTTGTCGACCATGTGTGTTGTCCAAGGGTAGTGATGTCATGCCACGCCCGACGTCGTTCGACCGTGTGTTCTTCCCAAAGGCGATGATGGCATGCCACGCCCGACGTTGTTCGACTGTGTGTGCTGCCCAAAGGCGATGATGGCATGCCACGCCCGACGTCGTTCGACTGTGTGTGCTGCCCAAAGGCTATGATGGCATGCCACACCCGACGCCGTCCGACCGTCAGTGCTGCCCAAAGGTGATGATGACATACCACGCCCGACGTCGTTCGACAGTGTTTGCCGTCCAAGGGGGATGATGGCTTGCCACGCCCGACGCTATCCAACTGTGTAAGCTAGTCCAAAGGCGATGATGGCATGCCACTCCTTACGTCGTTTGACCGTGTGTGCTCCCCAAAGGGTATGATTGCATGTTACGCCTTACGTTGTTCGACCGTGTGTGCTTCCCAAAGGCGATGATGGAATGCCACACCCGACATCGTTCGACAGTGTGTGCTTCCCAAAGGCGATGATGGCATGCCACGCCCGACGTCGTTCGACTGTGTGTGCTGCCCAAAGGCGATGATGGCATGCTACGCCCGACGCAGTCCGACCGTCTGTGCTTCCCAAAGGCGATGTTTGCATGACACGCCTGACGTAGTTCGACCGTGTTTGCCGTCCAAGGGCGATGATGGCATGCCACGCCCGACGCCGTCTGACTGTGTCATTTAGTCCAAAGGCGATGATGGCATGCCACGCCCGACGTCGTTCGACTTTGTCAGCTAGTCCAAAGGTAATGATGGCATGCCATGCCCGATGTCATTCGACAGTGTGTGGTTCCCAAAGGCGATGATGGCATGCCACGCCCGACGTTGTCTGACTGTGTGTGTTGTCTGAAGGCGGCGATGTCATGTCATGCCTGACGTTACCGACCATGTGTGCTGTCCAAGGGCGGTGATATCATGCCACACCTGACGTTGCCAACCCTGTGTGCAGTCCAAGGGCGGTTTCGTCATGCCACGCCCGATGTTGCCGACCGTGTGTGCTGTCCAAGGGCGGTGATGTCATCATGCCACGCCCGACTATGCCGAGCGTGTGTGCTGTCCAAGGGCGGTGATGTCATCCCACGGACGAGCCATGCATGCCGTCAAGAGCCCACGCAGCACGCCTACTAAGCCTATAGGACGCCCATGATGTCCGCCTACCACCGCCTCAAATGCCCCGCAGACGTCGTCGGCATGTTTTTTCAAGCTCCCGACGACGTAGCACGAACGAGCCATGCATGCCATCAAGCGCCCATGAAGCATGCCTACTAAGCCCACAGGAAGCCCTTGACGTCCACCTGCTTTTGCCTCTGTTTCCCCGCAGACGTCGCTGGCATGTTTTTGTTGACGCCCAAGGGCGTAGCACGGACGAGACATGCATGCCGTCAAGCGCCCACGCAGCACGCCTACTAAGCCCAGAGGACGCCCATGACGTCTTCCTACCACCGCCTCAAACGCCACGCAAACGTCGCGGGCGTGTTTTTGTAAATGCCCAATAGCGGAGCACGGACGAGCCATGCATGCCGTCAAGTGACCACGCAGCTCGCCTACTAAGCCCACAGGACGCCATCGACATCCGCCTGCCTTCGCCTTAGCCGCCCCGCAAACGTCGCTAACATGTTTTGGTAGAAGCCCAACGACGTAGCACAGACGAGCCATGCATGTCGTCAAGCGCCCACGCTGCACGCCCACATATCTCACAGGATGCCCACGACGTCCACCTGCCTTTGCCTCACTCGATCCATCGACGTCGCCGACGTATTTTTATAAACACCCAACGGCGTAGCACGGACAAGCCATGCATGCTATCAAGCGCCCACGCAGCACGCTTGTTAAGCCCATGGGGCGCCTATGTCGTCTGCCTGCCTTCGCCTCAGGCCAACACCTCTTCCCCCTTATATATGCTTAAAAAAGTTTTACCCATGTAACAGGAGTAGACATGGATTTTCTAGAGAATCTTTATGGAAATGTACAACCCAAATATGCACGTTCTAAGATACAAACACACATCATCTTTCATAAATGACCTTAATATATATAAGAAAATATTTTTCAACATTTTTTTTTATTTTTATTTTTTTCGAAAATTCTGAAAAATTAGTAATAAATTAATAAAAATAGGGAAAATATCGAAATAATATGAAATCAACTCTGAAAATTCACAAATAAATATGGGACTCCGAAAATAAAAAATTTAATAAACTTTATTTTTTAAAATGAGACGTAAAAAATAAAAAAGGTAAAAATAAATTATAAAATAATGATTAAAAGTCGGAAAATATGGAAATGCTCGAAAACACTTCTAAACATGTTAAATTAATGATAATATATATATTTGCACAAATAAAAGATGTTTCAATATCGTACGAACCGTAAAAGTAACGAAAATAATGCGAAAGAGACACGTTAGGCGGTAACGTAAGGGAATAGATTATGGAAAGTAGATGAATATGTTTGTTATGCATGGAGATAGTTTCAAAATCCATTGATTTATGTACGGCATGAACATCCGCATGTTTTGTTTAGAACTTGAACAATGTCACGCAAGCAACGACCGATGCGGACAAGCCATGACCGACCTTTGTGTGCAGGCACGTCCGATGACGGCCGACCGTTTGTGCTGTCCAAGGGCTATGATGGCATGCCACGCCCGACGATGGCCGACCGTCTGCGCTGGTCCAAGGGCGATGATGGCATGCAGCGCCTGACGCCGTCCGACCGTGTGTGCTGTCCAAGGGCTATAATGGCATGCCACGCGCGACGACGGCCGACCGTCTGTGCTGTCCAAAGGCGATGATGGCATGCCATGCCCGACGACGGCCGACCGTCTGTGCTGTCCAAAGGCGATGATGGCATGCCACGCCCGACCTCGTCTGACCGTGTGTGCTATCCAAGAGCTATGATGGCATGGCACGCCCGATGACGGCCGATCGTCTGTGCTGTCCAAGGGCGATGATGGCATGCGACGCTCGACGCCGTCCGACCATGTGTGCTGCCCAAGGGCGATGATGACATGCCACGCCCGACGTCGTTCTACAGTCTGTGCTGCCCAAAGGCGACGATTGCATGCCATGCCCGACGTCGTTCGACCGTGTTTCCTGTCCAAGGGCGATGATGGCATGCCACGCCCGACGCCGTACGACTGTTGCAGCTAGTCCAAAGGCAATGATAGCATACCACGCCCAACGTCGTTCGATCGTGTGTGCTGCCCAGAGGCGAGATGGCATGCCACGCCCGACGTCGTTCGACCGTGTGTGTTGCCCAAAGGCGATGATGGCATGCCACGCCCGACGTCGTTCGACTGTGTGTGCTGCCCAAAGGCGATGATGGCATTCCACACCCAACGTCGTTCGACTGTGTGTGCTGGCCAAAGGCGATGATGGCATGCAACGCCTGACGCCGTCCGACCTTCTGTGCTGCCCAAAGGCGATGATGGCATGCCACGCCTGACGTCGTCCGACCGTGTGTGCTGTCCAAAGGCGGCGATGTCATGCATCGCCGGACGATGCTGACCGTGTGTGTTGTCGAAGGGCGCTGATGTCATGCCACGCCTGACGATGCCGATCGTGTGTGCAGTCCAAGGGCGGTAAGGTCATGTCGTGCCCGACGTTGAGGACCGTGTGTACTGTCCAAGGACGGTGAGGTCATGCCACGCCCGACGTTGCCGACTGTGTGTGCTATCCATGGGCGGTGATTTCATCCAACGTCTGATGTTGCCGACAGTAAGTGTTGTCCAAGGGCGGTAATTTCATGCCACATCTGATTTTGACGACCGTGTGTATTTTCCAAGGGCGGTGATGTCATGCCATGCCCCACGTCGTCCGGCCGTGTGTGTTGCCCAAAGGCGATGATGGCATGAAACGCTCAACATCGTTCGATCCTATGTGCTCCCCAAAGGCGATGATGGCATGCCACGCCCGACGTTGTTTGACTGTGTGTGCTGGCCAAAGGCGATGATGGCATGCCACTCCCGACATCGTTCGACCATGTTTGCTGTCTAAGGGCGAAGATGGCATGCCATGCCCGACGCTGTTCGACTGTCTGTGCTGCCCAAAGGCGATGATTGCATGCCACGCCTAACGTTGTTCAACCGTGTGTGCAGTCCAAGGGCGGTGATGTCATGCCACGCCCAACGTTGCCGAGAGTGTGTGCTGTCCAAGGGCGGTGATTTCGTCATGCCACGCCTTACGTTGCTGACCGTGTGTGATGTCCATGGGCGGTGATGTCATGCCACGCACGACGTTGCCGACCATGTGTGTTTTCCAAGGGCGGTGATGTCATGCCACGCTCGATGTTGCCGACCGTGTGTTCTGTCCAAGGGTGGTGATGTCATCATGCCACGCTCCACGTTGCCGACCGTGTGTGTTTTCCAAGGGCGGTGATGTCATGCCACGCCCCACATCGTCTGACCATGTGTTTTGCCCAAAGGCGATGATGGCATGCAACGCCTGACATCGTTCGATCCTTTGTGCTTCCCCAAGGCGATGATGGCATACCACGCCCGACGTCATTTGACTGTGTGTGCTGGCCAAAGGCGATGATGGCATGCAATGCCCGACGCCGTCCGACCGTCTGTGTTACCCAATGGCAATGAACGCATGCCACGCCCGACGTCGTTCGACTATGTTTGCAGTCCAAGGGAGATGAAGGCATGCCACGCTTGAAGCCGTTCCACTATGTAAGCTAGTCCATAGACGATTATTGCATGTCATGCCTGACGTCGTTCGACCGTGTTTGCCGTCCAAGGGCTATGATGGCATGCCACGCCTGACGTCGTTTGATCGTGTTTGCCGTCAAAGGGCTATGATAGCATGCCATGCCTGACGTCGTTCGACCGTGTGTGCTGCCCAAAGGAGATGATGGCATGCCACACCCGACGTCGTTCGACCGTGTTTGTTGTCCAAAGGCGATGATGGCATGTCACGCCTGACGTCCGACCGTGCGTGCTATCCAAAGGCGGCGATGTCATGCCACTCCCGACGTTGCTGACCATGTGTGCTGTCAAAGGGCGGTAATATCATGCCACGCCCGACGTTGCCGATCGTGTCTGTAGTCTAAGGGCGGTAATGTCACGCCACGCCCGATGTTGACGACCGTGTGTGCTGTCCATGGGTGGTGATGTCATGCCACACCCGACGTTGCCGATCGTGTGAGCAGTCCAAGGTCGGTGATGTCATTCCACGCCCGATGCCGTTCGACTATGTGTGCTGTCCAAAAGAAGGGTTGTCATCATGCCACGCCCAACGTTGTCGACCTTGTGTGCTGTCCAAGGGCGGTGATGTCATGCCATGCCCGACGTTGCCGACCGTGTGTGTTGTCCAAGGGCAATTATGTCATGCCACGCCCGACGTTGCCGAGCGTGTGTGTTGTCCAAGGGCGGTGATGTCATGCCGCGCCCGATGTTGCCGACCGTGTGTGTTGTCCAAGGGCAATTATGTCATGCCACGCGCGACGTTGCCGAGCGTGTGTGTAGTCCAAGGGCGGTGATATCATACCACGCCCCACGTCGCCGAGCGTGTGTGCTGTCCAAGGGTGGTGAGGTCATCATGACACGCCCAACGTTTCCGACCATGTGTATAGTCCAAGGGCGGTAATGTCACGCCACGCCCGACGTTGACGACCGTGTGTGCTGTCCATGGGCGGTGATGTCATGCAACGCCTGACGTTGGGGAGCGTGTGTGCTGTCCAAGGGCGGTGATGTCAGCATGCCACGCCCGACGTTGCCGACCGTGTGTGCTGTCCAAGTGCGTTGATTTCATGCCACGCCCGACATTACCGACCGTCTGTGTTGTCCTAGGGCGGTGATGGCATGCCACGCCCGACGTTTTTCGGCCATGTTTTCCGTCCAAGGATGATGATGGCATGCCACGCCCGACGCCGTCCAACTGTGTCAGCTAGTCCAAAGGCGATGATGGCATGCCACGCCCGACGTCGTTCGACCATTTGTGCTGCCCAATGGAGATGATGACATGCCACACCTAAAGCTGTTCGACCATGTGTGCTGTCCAAAGGCGGTGATGGCATGTCACGCCTGACATCGTTCAACCGTGTTTGCCATCCAAGGGCTATGATGGCATGCCACGCCCGACATTGTTCGACCGTTTGTGCAGTCCAAGGGCGGTGATGTCATGCCACGCCCGACGTTGACGATCGTGTGTGCTGTCCAAGGGCGGTGATGTCATGCCACGCCCGACGTTGCCGACCGTGTGTGCTGTCCAAGGGCGGTGATGTCATGCCACGCCCGACGTTGCCGACCGCGTGTGCAGTCCAAGGGCGGTGATGTCATGCCACGCCCGACGTTGCCGACCGCTTCTGCTGTCCAAATGTGCTGATGTCATCATGCCACGCCCGACGTTGCCGACCGTGTGTGTTGTCCAAGGGCGGTGATTTCATGCACGCCTGACGTCGTCGGCATGTTTTTGCAAGCTCCCAACGGCGTAGCACGGATGAGCCATGCATGCCATCAAGCGCCCATGCCAGCACGCCTACTAAGCCCATTGGACGCCCTTGACGTCTACCTGCTTTTGCCTTAGTTTCCCCGCAGACGTCGCTGGCATGATTTTGTAGACGCCCAACGACGTATCACGGATGAGCGATGCATGCCGTCAAGCGCCCACGCAGCACGCCTACAAATCCTATAGGACGCTCTCGACGTTCGCCTGCCTTTGCCTCACTCGACCCATTGACGTCACCGATGTATTTTTTAAACGCCCAACAGCGTAGCACGGACAAGCCATGCATGCCATCAAGCGCCCACGCAACACGCCTGCTAAGCCCACGGGATGCCTATGTCGTCTGCCTGCCTGCGCCTCAGCCTGCCTTTAACACCTCTACCCCCTTATATATGCTTTAAAAAGTTTACCCATGTGACAGGAGTAGACATGGATTTTCCAAAGAATCATTATTGAAATGTACAACCCAAATATGCACGTTCTAAGGTACAAACAGACATCATCTTTCATAAATGACCTTAATATATATAAAAAAATATTTTTCAACATTTTTTTTCTTTTTATTTTTTTTCAAAAATTCCAAAAAATTAGTTATAAATTAATAAAAAATAGGGAAAATATAGAAAAAATATGAATTCAACTCCGAAAAATCACAAATAAATATGGGAAACTTTAAAGAAAAATTTTAATAAACTTTTATTTTTTAAAATGAAACGTAAAAAATAAAAAAGCGTAAAAATAAATTATAAAATAATGATTAAAAGTCAGAAAAATATGGAAATTCTTGAAAACACTTCTAAACATGTTACATTAATGATAATATATATTTGCACAAGTAAAAGATGTTTCAATATCGTACGAACCGTAAAAGTAATGAAAATGATGCGAAAGAGCCACGTTAGGCGGAAACGTCAGAGAATAGATATTGGAAAGTAGATGAATATGTTTGTTATGCATGGAGGTTATTTCAAAATCCTTTGATTTATGTACGGCATGAACATTCGCATTTTTTGTTTAGAACTCGAACAATGTCACGCAAGCCACGACCGATGCGAGTAGGCCATGGCCGACCGTTGTGGGCAGGCACTTCCGACGACGGCCAACTGTTTGTGCTGTCCAAGGGTTATTATGGCATGCCACGCCCGACGATGGCAGACTGCTGTGCTGGTCCAAGGGCGATGATAGCATGCAGCGCCCAACGCCGTCCGACCGTGTGTGTTGTCCAAGGGCTATGATAGCATGCCACGCCCGACGACGGCCGACCATCTGTGCTGTCCAAAGGCGATGATGGCATGCCACGCCTGACACCGTACGACCGTGTGTTCTATCCAAGGGCTATGATGGCATGACACGCCCGATGACAGCCGACCATCTGTGCTGTCTAAGGGCGATGATGGCATGCGACGCCCGACGCCGTTCGACCGTCTGTGCTGCCCAAGGGCGATGATGGCATGCCACGCCCGACGCCGTTCGACTGTCTGTGCTGCCCAAAGGCGATGATTGCATGCCATGCCCGACGCTGTCCGACTGTGTCAGCTAGTCCAAAGGCGATGATGGCATGCCATGCCCGACATGTTCGATCATGTGTGCTGCCCAGTGGCGATGATGGCATGCCACGCCTGATGTCGTTCGACCGTATGTGCTTCCCAAAGGCGATGATGGCATGCCATGCCCAACGTCGTTCGACCGTCTGTGTTGGCCAAAGGCGATGATGGCATGCCACGCCTAACGTCGTTCGACTGTGTGTGCTGGCCAGAGGCGATGATGGCATGCAACGCCCGACGCCGTTCGACGGTCTGTGCTGCCCAAAGGCAATAATGATATGCCACGCCCGACGTCGTTCGACCATGCTTGCTGTCCAAGGCGATGATGGTATGCCACGCCTGACGCCGCCCGACTGTGTCAGCTAGTCCAAAGGCGATGATGGCATGCCACGCCCGACGTCGTTCGACCGTGTGTGCTGACTTAAGGCGATGATGGCATGCCACGCCCGATGTCGTTCGATCGTGTGTGCTGTCCTAAGGCGGTGATGGCATGTCACGCCTGACGTCGTTCGACCGTGTTTGCCGTCTAAGGGCAATGATGGCATGCCACGCCCGACATCGTTCGACCGTTTGTGCTGCCCAAAGGCTATGATGGCATGCCACGCCGGACGTCGTTAGATGGTGTTAGCCGTCCAAGGGCTATGATGGCATGCCACGCCCGGCGTTATTCGACCGTGTGTGCTGCCCAAAGGCGATGATTGCATGCCACGCCTGACGTCGTCCGACCGTGTGTGCTGTCCAAAGGCGGCGATGTCATGCCACGCTCGACGTTGCTGACCGTATGTGCTGTCCAAGGGCGGTGATGTCATGCCACGCCCGACGTTGCCGACCGTGTATGCAGTCCAAGGGCGGTAATGTCATGCCACGCCCGACGTTTACGACCGTGTGTACTGTCCAAGGGCGGTAATGTCATGCCACGCCTGACATTTCCGACCGTGTGTGCAGTCCAAGGGCGGTGATGTCATGTCACGCTTGACGTTGCCGAGCGTGTGTGCTATCCAAGGGCGGTGATGTCATCATGCCACGCCCGACGTTGACGACCGTGTGTGCTGTCCAAGAGCGGTGATGTCATGCCACGCCCGACGTTGCCGACCGTGTATGCTGTCCAAGGGCGATGATGTCATCATGCCACGCCCGACGTTGCCGATCGTGTGTGCTGTCAAAGGGCGGTGATTTCATGGCATGCCCGACGTCGTCTGACCATGTGTGCTGCCCTAAGGATATGATGGCATGCAATGTCAGACGTAGTTCGACCGTGTGTGCTGCCCAAAGGCAATGATGGCATGCGATGCCCAAAGTCGTTCGACCGTGCATGCTGTCAAAAGGCGGTGATGGCATGTCACGCCTGACGTAGTTCGACCGTGTTTGCCGTCCAAGGGCTATGATGGCATGCCACGCCCGACGTCGTTCGACCATTTGTGCTGCCCAAAGGCGATGATGGCATGCCATGCCTGACGTCGTTTGACCGTATTTGCCGTCCAATGGCTATGATGGCATGCCACACCCGACGTCGTTCGACCGTGTGTGCTGCCCAAAGGCGATTGATGGCATGCCATGCCCGACGTCGTCCAACCGTGCGTGCTGTCCAAAGGCGGCGATGTCATGCCACGCCCGACGTTGCCGACCGTTTGTGCTGTCCAACGGTGGTGATGTCATGCCACGCTCGACGTTGCTGACCGTGTGTGCAGTCCAAGGACGATGATATCATGCTACGCCCGACATTGCCGACCTTATGTGCTGTCCAAGGGCGGTGATGTCATGCCACGCCCGACGTTGCCGACCGTGTGTGCAGTCCAAGGGCGGTGATGTCATGCCACGCCTGACGTTTGCGACAATGTGTTCTATCCAAGGGCGGTGATGTCTTGCCACGCCCGATGTCGTGCGATCGTGCCCGGGCTTTGGCCGCCCCCCAATCCACGCTAGTCCACGCCCTGAGTCGATCGGCGGACCGGCTCGTCACGGTTCCACATCCGACCGGCGCGCATCGCCGACCCCTATCTGTTTCCCTCCCCACAATTTCAAGCACTCTTTGACTCTCTTTTCAAAGTCCTTTTCATCTTTCCCTCACGTACTTGTTCGCTATCGGCCTCTCACCAGTATTTAGCCTTGGACGGAATTCACCGCCCACTTCGGGTTGCATTCCCAAACAACCCGACTCATAGACAGCGCCTCGTGGTGCGACAGGGTATGGGAACAACAAGGTTCTCACCCTCTCCGGCGCCCCCTTCCAGGGGACGGGCCCGGTCCGCCGCTGAGGACGCTACTCCATACTACAATTTCGAACGATGGAGCCACCTGATTCTAAGGCTGGACTGTTCCCGGTTCGCTCGCCGTTACTAGGGGAATACTTGTAAGTTTCTTTTCCTCCGCTTATTGATATGCTTAAATTCAGCGGGTAATCCCACCTGACCTGGGGTCGTGGTCGAAGCGCCTGGTGAGGCGCGGTGAGGGTCGAGGAGTCCAGACGCGCGACGAGCTGTACCAGCGACAACAAGAGAGAGTTGAGTTTCGACCACCACTTCCCGCGACGTCCGTCGACGTGGACTCGCATTTAGGCCGGCCGCGCGCTCGGAGCGCACGAGAGGCCAGATTCGGCCCCCGCACTACGCCTTGCAGCGTGTGGGGGTGGGGGGTGGGGGGCGACGCGATGCGTGACTACCAGGCAACCGTGCCCTCGGCCAAATCGCTTCGGGCGCAACTTGCATTCAAAGACTCGATGGTTCACGGGATTCTGCAATTTACACCAAGTAGCGCCTTTCGCTACGTTCTTCATCGATGCGAGAGCTGAGATATCCATTGTCGGGAGTCGTTTGTGTTTACAGAGCAACGTGCTTCCCCCCGCACGATCTGCGAATGGGGCGCGAGGGGGAGGGTTGTCGATTATAGTATTCCTTGGCGCTTTCCACGCCGGGGTTCGTTTGTCGACCGAAGGGCTTGCGCGCCTCGGGCGAAAAAAGGAGGCGCGCGACGAGCAAGCGCCGCCCCCTGTGTTTAAAACGAGTTCGTGGGTCGTTTTGCTGTGCAGGTTTTGACAATGATCCTTCCGCATGTTCACCTACAGAAACCTTGTTACGACTTCTCCTTCCTCTAATTGATAAGGTTCAATGGACTTCTCGCGACATCGCGGGCAGCGAACCGCCCACATTGCCGCGATCCGAACATTTCACTGAATCATTCAATCGGTAGGAGTGACGGGCGGTGTGTACAAAGGGTAAGAATGTAGTCAACGCGAGCTGATGACTCGCTCTTACTAGGAATTCCTTGTTGAAGACCAACATTTGCAATGAACTATCCCCATCACGATGAAATTTCAAAGATAACCCGGTCCTATAGGCCAAGGTTATAAGCTCCTTGAATACATCAGTGTAGCGTGCGTGCGGCCTAGAACATCTAAGGGCATCACAGACCTGTTATTGGCTCAAACTTCAGCGGCCTAAAAGGTCGTAGTCCCTCTATGAAGCTGGCCGCGAAGGGATACCTCCGCACATAGCTAGTTAGCAGGCTGAGGTCTCGTTCGTTAACGGAATTAACCAGACAAATCGCTCCACCAACTAAGAACGGCCATGCACCACCACTCATCGAATAAAGAAAGAGCTCTCAGTCTGTCAATCCTTACAATGTCTTAACCTGGTAAGTTTCCCCATGTTGAGTCAAATTAAGTCGCAGGCTCCTCTCCTGGTGGTGCCCTTCCGTCAATTCCATTAAGTTTCATCCTTGCAACCATACTCCCCCCGGAACCTAAAAACTTTGATTTCTCATAAGGTGCCGGCGGAGTCCTAAAAGTAACATTCGCCGATCCCTGGTCGGCATCGTTTATGGTTGAGACTAGGACGGTATTTGATCGTCTTCGAGCCCCCAACTTTCGTTCTTGATTAATGAAAACATCTTTGGGAAATGCTTTTGCAGTTGTTCGTCTTTCATAAATCAAAGAATTTCACCTCTGACTATGAAATACGAATGCCCCCGACTGTCCCTGTTAATCATTACTCCGATCCCGAAGGCCAGCGTAATAGGACCAAAATCCTGTAATGTTATCCCATGCTAATGTATACAGAGCGTAGTGTCACGGACCTAGAGAATCTGACAAGACTCTGTGCGGCACTTGACAACTTACTCACGATTCTTTCACGATCTCGTAAGCTCAAGTCAGCCTTTCTACTCGGAACGCTAAGAGAATAAGAAGAAAGACAAAGACAGAACTTTGGAAGAGAGGACTTGTATTTTATTATTCAGTTGATGGATGATTTATAAATACAATGACTCTCCTATTTATACAACTCCCTAAGCCTAAGAGTAAATAAATGCTGCTATACAAGTCCTTAAGTACATGCACTCAATACATGTTCTACATTCCTAGAATATGTCTCTAGCTCTTCCAAAAGGCTCCTAGAATTCTCTAGTCTGCCCCATGAATCTAGAAGGCTCTAGAGTCTTGCACAAGCCTCTCCAAGGCTGTTGGACCGCCTGCCCCCTTCGTATGCTGCGA
The DNA here is from genome assembly GCA_034621305.1 of Solanum pimpinellifolium. Taxonomy (NCBI): domain Eukaryota; kingdom Viridiplantae; phylum Streptophyta; class Magnoliopsida; order Solanales; family Solanaceae; genus Solanum; species Solanum pimpinellifolium. The sequence goes on along the minus strand of CM067870.1, from coordinate 17,656,687 downwards.
ACTTGCTGGAAAGGTGGCGGGACGTCACAATCTCCCCCACCTAATGATGCGACGACCGCATCGCATTGCGACTGTATCGGTGTCGAGTTTTGTCGTTCAATCATCAACTCACGTACTGGGTCTATCCCCTCAAGTAGCCTCTTCAGCGATTGCCCGACCTTTCTCGACCCGATCTTTCGAACTTCCTCCTTCATAGGAGGCAAGTGCCTCAGCGACTTCTTTTTCATCACGGCAGTGTTCCTTCATGGAACCCTCTTCGTGCGCGGTGGCAAGGACTTTTCAGCATCATTGTCTTCTCCCAAACTTGCAATGGTTGCTGCCGATGTTAACTTCACGTCAACACTCTAGCTGTCAGCTGGATTTGTCCCTACATCTTCTATGCCTTTTCCATGGGAACCATACATGTTCCTCGTTTCTCCATGATCATCAATTGTAAGAGATAAGGATCGATCACAGTATGGCACTGCTGGAAGAACTCCTGCCCAAGAATAATATCATAGATATCTAAGGGAGCGACGATGAACATGGTTTTTCCTTGCCAGTCGCTTATCGTGATGCTCACTCCGTGCGCAACTCCATCCACAGGAGTTGGTGGTGCATTGACTGTCTTGAGTTGGATGTTGGTTGGACTATAACGCAACCCCAACCTCGTTGCTGCCGTCTTGGCCATGAGATTGGCCTCTGCACCATTGTCAACCAACACACGAGCACGTTTACCATTGATCGTGATGTCGACACATTGAGCGCATGCCTTAGACATAGCAAACCCCTGCTCCGCATGCTTCGGCTTCGCTTGCCTTGGCTTCTCTTCCCTTGGCGTCTTTGATGGTTTCTTGGTGACAGCTCCGCATAGACTTATCAAGCCCAACTGCTTAGTCTCCTCGACTTCATCTTTTTCTTGGGCTTCCTTTTCCTTCCGCTCTCGTAGGATAGCACCAAGACTCTTCAGTTCATGGCACTTTGCATAACTATGCGTCCCGTTGCATATGTAACAACCATCTCCCTTGGCAACCTATTTCCTCACCGTGTTGCCACGATCTCTGGATTTCTTGTTGTTGGACCTGTAGGTGTCACGCCTGTGAGGCTGTTGCTCCCTGCCTCGCCTCTTGGGTTGTGGCTGTTGCTCCTCGCCTTCGCCACAATCTTCCCCACTATCTTCATGACTACCTTCCTCGTCGTCCTCCTCGGCACTGTGACACTTCTCCTACCAGAATTCTGTCAAGGCTTCGGCCTACGTGATGGCTTCATCAATAGTCCCGACCTGTCGCCGCTCCAACTCCGTTCTAGCCCAACTTTACAGCCCATCCAGGAAGTGGAACAACATATCTTCATCCGTGAGGTTGGGAATCTGAAGCGTAAGGGATGTGAACTCCCGCACATACGCGCGTATGCTCCCCTTTTGCTTTAACTCCATAAACTTGCGCTTTGCCTCATAAATGACGTTGTTAGGAAGAACGCCTTCTTGAACTCCTGGCGGAATTGCTCCCACGTGTTCATAGTGCATGTCCCCTTCTTTATGTCGAACTCTTTACACCTCCACCATAGCATGTGCATCTCCAAAAGATACAACACAGCATTGTTGATCTTGTTCACATCACTTCGTACCGGATTACACTTGAAGTAATTCTCCAAGTGCCATAGGAAATTCTCCACCTCCTGTGCGTCGCGGACGCCTTTGAACATAGGTGGCCTGGGAGCCTAAACTCTGGCTTCCCTTTCCCGGTCTAGTGATGTGGATCCACCAACCTCCCTATATTCCTTGAGTGCTTCCGTTTGGGTTCACCCCGCACATGGGATGCGAGGGGCGAAAGGCGACCGTTTGCACGTGCACAATGCCTAGGCATTAGGTATGCTGCACAGGAATCCAACATCAGACCAGCCTAGATTGCGCTTCATCCGCCACCGAATTGGCATGCGAGTTTGGACGTCGCTGCTCGAAGTAGGGATCCAACCTAACCACACATGCTTAATACCACTCATGCGCCGTACGTGAATAGCTCTGTAAATGCACGCCCGACATCCACCCCGCCGCCCAACATGAGATGTCGTGCGACGACGCTGATGCCTTCTTTGCAAGGTAATTTGCACGCCTGCTGCCTTCCTTGGATGTGGTTGCCGTTTCTCAGGCTCCCTCTCCGAAATCGAACCCTAATTCTCTATCACCCGTCACCACCATGGTAGGCCACTATCCTACCATCAAAAGTTGATAGTGCAAAATTTAAATGATGCGTCGCCGGCATGATGGTCGTGCGATCCGTCGAGTTATCATGAATCATCGCAGCAATGGGTAGAGCCCGTGTCGACCTTTTATCTAATAAATGCATCCCTTCCTGAAGTCGGGGTTTGTTGCACGTATTAGCTCTAGAATTACTACGGTTATCCGAGTAGTAGATACCATCAAACAAACTATAGTTGATTTAATGAGCCATTCGCAGTTTCACAGTCTGAATTTGTTCATACTTACACATGCATGGCTTAATCTTTGAGACAAGCATATGAATACTGGCAGGATCAACCAGGTAGCATTCCTCAACGACTCCGCGCGCCGCATGAGCCCGGCACGTCCTTTTGGGCACGGTCGGGTCATAGGCGAGCGCGGAAGTCATTCGCCAAGAGCATTCATTTTGGGCAGATAGAAGCCGGTGAAGGCCCCATGCCCACTGCGTCTACCGTATCAGAGAATTCGAGGCGCCGCTCACGGACCACGCCATCGCACGACGAAGCGAGGGAAGTAGTGGGACGCGAGAGTGTCTTTTAGGTTCACCCCGCGCATGGGATACGAAGGGCGAAAGGCGACTTTTTGCACTTGCACAATGCCTAGGCATTAGGTATGCAGCACAGGAATCCAACATCCGACCAGCCTAGATTGCACTTCAGCCGCCACCGAATTGGCAGGCGAATTAGGACGTCGCTGCTCGAAGTAGGGATCCAACCTTACCATACATGCCCAATACAACTCATGCACCGTACGTGAATAGCCCTTTCAATGCATGCTCGACATCCACCCCGCCGCCTGACATGAGATGTCTTGCGACGACGCTGATTCCTTCTTTGCATGGCCAATGCTACACCCGCCGTTGCGCGCCTACCCAAGGGAGTTGAGAATTTAATCACTGCAAAGATTGTTGGAGGAAGACCAAGGTTCACACAGGGGAACCGCCAACGCTCGGTCCATCGTAGCGTCTTGCCGCACATGGCCTTACATGCTTCGTGCGTGCGACACCTAGAGTTAGCCGTAACAGGAGCTCTATAACTCACCACTCGCCCGAAAGCACTGCCGTTTCCACACCAAACTCTATTATAAACCGATCTTGAGAAGTGCCCTCGGAGACGCACGCTCGCCCCGCAGACGTCGTTGGCATGTTTTTGTAAGCGCCCAACGGCGTAGCACAGACAACCCATGCATGCCATCAAGTGCCCACGCAGCATTCTAACTAAGCCCACAGGAAGCCCGTGACGTCCGCCTTGTAACTCCTCGGTCTCCCCGCAAACGTCGTCAGCATGTTTTTGCAACAGCCCAACGGCGTAGCACGGACGAGCCATGCATGCCATCAAGCGCCCACGCAGCACGCCTACTAAGCCCACAGGATGCCCTTGACGTCCGCCTGCTTTCGCCTCAGTTGCCCCGCAGACGTCGCTGGCATGTTTTTGTTGATGCCCAACGGTGTAACACAGACGAGCCATGCATGCTTTCAAGCGCCCACACAACACGCCTACTAAGCCCACAGGACGCCCATGACGTCCGCCTACCGCCGCCTCAAACGCCCCGCAGACGTCGCGGGCGTGTTTTTTTAAACGCCCAACAGCGTAGCATAGACGAGCCATGCATGCCATCAAGCGCCCACGCAACACGCCTACTAAGCCCACAGGACGCCCTCGACGTCCGCCTACCTTCGCCTCAGCCGCCCCGCAGACGTCGCTAGCATGTTTTTGTAGACGCCCAACGACGTAGCACGAACGAGCCATGCATGCCGTCAGCGCCCACGCAGCACGCCTACTAAGCCCACAGGTAGCCCTCGACGTCCGCCTGCGTTTGCCTTACTCGACCCATCGACGTCGCCGACGTGTTTTTAGAAACGCCCAACGGCGTAGCACGGACAAGCCATGCATGCCATCAAGCGCCCACGCAGCACGCCTGCTAAGCCCACGGGACGCCTATGCCGTCTGCCTGCCTGCGCCTTTGTCTGCCTCCAACACCTCTACCCCCCATATATATGCTTAAAAAAGTTTTACCCATGTGAAAAGAGTAGATATGGATTTTCCAGAGAATCATAATGGAAATGTAGAACCCAAATATGCACGTTCAAAGGTACAAACACACATCAGCTTTCATAAATGACTTTAATATATATAAAAAAATATTTTTCAACATATTTTTTTATTTTTATTTTTTTGGAAAAATCCAAAAAAATAGTAATAAATTAATAAAAAATAGGGAAAATATCAAAAAATATGAAATCAACTCTGAAAATTCAGAAATAAATATGGGAACCTTAAAATAAAAAATTTAATAAATTTTATTTCCTAAAAGAAGACATAAAAAATAAAAAAGCGTAAAAATAAATTATAAAATAATTATTAAAAGTCGGAAAAATATGGAAATGCTCGAAAACACTTCTAAACATGTTAAATTAATGATACAATATATATTTGCAGAAATAAAAGATTTTTCAATATCGTACGAATCGTAAAAGTAATGAAAATGATGCGAAAGAGCCACGTTAGGCGGAAAAGTTAGAGAAAATAGATAATGGAAAGTAGATGAATATGTTTGTTATGCATGGAGGTTGTTTCAAAATCCTTAGATTTATGTACGGCATGAACATCCGCATGTTTTGTTTATAACTCGGACAATATCGCGCAAGCCACGACCGATGCGGGCAGGCCACTGCCAACCGTTCTATGCAAGCACGTCCGACAATGGCCGATCGTTTGTGCTCTCCAAGGGCTATGATTGCATGTTGCGCCCGACGACGGTCGATCGTCTGTGCTGGTCCAAGGGCGATGATGGCATGCCATGCCATGCCACGCCGTTTGACTGTCTGTGCTGCCCAAAGATGATAATTGCATGCCACGCCGATGTTGTTCGACTGTGTGTGCAGTCCAAGGGCGGTGATGTCATGCCATGCCCGACGTTGCCGAGCGTGTGTGCTGTCCAAGGGAAGTGATGTCATCATGCCACGCTCGATAATGCCGACCGTGTGTGCTGTCCAAGGACGGTGATGTCATGCCACGCCCGACGTTGCCGACCGTGTGAGCAGTCCAAGGGCGGTGATGTAATGTCACGCCTGACGTTGCCGATCGTGTGTGCTGTCCAAGGGCGGTGATGTCATCATGCCATGCCCAACGTTGCCGAACGTGTGTGCTGTCCAAGGGAGGTGATGTCATGCCACGCCCGACGTCGTCCGACTGTGTGTGCTGCCCAAAGGCGATGATGGCATGCAACGCCCGACGTCGTTCGATCTTGTGTGCTCCCGAAAGGCGATGATGGCATGCAACGCCAGACGCCGTTCGACCGTCTGTGCTGCCCAAAGGCAATGATGACATGCCACGCCCGACGTCGTTCGACCTTGTTTGTCGTCCAAGGGCGATGATGGCATGCCACGCCCGACATTGCTCGATCGTTTGTGCTGCCCAAAGGCGACGATGGCATGCCACGCTTGACGTCGTTCGACGGTGTTTGCGGTGCAAGGGATATGATGTCATGCCACGCCCGACGTCGTTCGATCGTGTGTGCTGCCCAAAGGCGATGATGACATGCCACGCCCGACGTCGTTCGACCGTGTGTGATGCCCAAAGGCGATGATGGCATGCCACGCTCGACGTCGTTCGACTGTGTGTGCATGCCAAAGGCGATGATGGCATGCAATGCCCCACGCCGTCGGACAGTCTGTGCTGCCCAAAGGCGACGATGGCATGCCATTCCCGACGTGGTTCGACCATTTTTGCCGTCCAAGAGCGAAGATGCACGCCACGACGGACGTTGCCGACCGTGTATGCTGTCCAAGGGCGGCGATGTCATGCCACGCCCGACGTTGCCGACCGTGTGTGCTGTCCAAGGGCGGTGATGTCATGCCACGCCCGACGTTGCCGACCGCATGTGTAGTCCAAGGGCGGTGATGTCATGCCACGCCCGATGACGTTAGATTTTTTTGCAAACTCCCAACGGCTTAGGACAGACAAGCCATGCATGCCATCAAGCGTCCACGCAGCACGCCTACTAAGCCCACAAGACGCCCTTGACGTCCGCCTGCTTTTTCCTCAGTTTCCCCGCAAACGTCGCTGGCATGTTTTTGTTGACGCCCAACGGCGTAGAACGGACGAGCCATGCATGCCGTCAAACGCCCACGCAGCACGCCTACTAAGCCCATAGGACGCCTATGACGTCCGAATGCCCGCCTCAAACTCCCCGCATATGTCGCGGGCGTGTTTTTATAAATGCCCAACAACGTAGCACAGACAAGCCATGCATACCGTCAAGCGCCCACGCAGCACGCCTACTAAGCCCACAGGACGCTATCGACGTCCGCCTGCCTTTCCCTCAGTCGGCCCGCAAATGTCGCTAGTATGTTTTTGTAGACGCCCAACGACGTATCATGGACGAGCCATGCATGTCGTCAAGCGCCCACGCAGCACGCCTACAAATCCCACAGGACGCCCTCAACGTCCGCCTGCCTTTGTCTCACTCGACCCATTTACGTCGCAGACGTGTTTTTATAAATGCCCGAAAGCGTAGCACGGAAAAGCCATGCATGCCATCAAGCGCCCACACAACACGCCTGCTAAGCCCACGGGACGCCTATGCCTTTTGCCTGCCTGCGCCTTTGTCTGCCTCCAACACCTCTACCCCCCATTTATATGCTTAAAAAAGTTTTACCAATGTGACAGGAGTAGACATGGATTTTCCAGAAAATCATAATGGAAATGTAAAACCCAAATATGCACGTTCTAAGGTACAAACACACATCATCTTTCATAAATGACCTTAATATATATAAAAAAATATTTTTCAACATTTTTTTTTAATTTTTATTTTTTTCAAAAATTCCAAAAAATTAGTTATAAATTGATAAAAAATAGGAAAAATATATACAAAATATGCAATCAACTCCGAAAATTCACAAATAAATATGGGAACCTTAATATAAAAAATTTAATAAATTTTATTTTTTAAAATGAGATGTAAAAAATAAAAAAGCGTAAAAATAAATTATAAAATAATGATTAAAAGTCAGAAAAATATGGAAATGCTCGAAAACACTTCTAAACATGTTAAATTAATGATAATATATATATTTGCACAAGGAAAAGATGTTTCAATATCGTACGAACCGAAAAAGTAACGAAAATGATGCGAAAGAACCACGTTAGGCGGAAACGTTAGAGAATAAATAATGGAAGGTAGATGGCATGCCACGTCCGACATCGTTGGACCGTCTGTGCTACCCAAAGGCGATGATGGCATGCCACGCCCCACGTCGTTTGACCGTGTGTGCTGCCCAAAGGCGATGATGGCATGCAACGCCCGACGTCGTTCGACTATGTGTGCCGGCCAAAGGGGATGATGGAATGCAACGCCCAACGCCGACCGACCTTCTGTGCTGCCCAAAGGTGATGATGGCATGCCAAGCCTGACGTCGTTCGACCGTTTGTACTGCCTAAAGGCGATGATGGCATGCCACACCTGACGTCGTTTGACCGTGTTTGTCATCCAAGGGCTATGATGGCATGCCACGCCCGACGTCGTTCAACCGTGTGTGTTGTCCAAAGGTGGTGATGGCATGTCACGCCTGACGTCCGACCGTGTGTGGTGTCCAAAGGCAGCGATTTCATGCCACGCCCGACGTTGCTGACCGTGTGTGCTGTCCAAGGGCGGTGATGTCATGCCTCGCCCGACGTTGTCGACCGTGTGTGTAGTCCAAGGGCAGTAATGTCATGCCACGCCCGACGTTGCCGACCGTGTGTGTTGTCCAAAGGCGATGATGGCATGCCACGCCCGACGTCGTTCGATCGTGTGTGCTGCCCAAAGCGATGATGGCATGCCACTCCCGACGCCGTTCGACCGTGTGTGCTGCCCAAAGGCAATGATAGCATGCCACGCCCGACAACGTTCGACTGTCTATGATGGCCAAAGGCGATGATGGCATGCAGCGCCCGACGCTGTCCAACCGTCTGTGCTTCCCAAAGGCGATGATGGCAAGCCCCGCCCGACGTCGTTCGACCATGTTTGTCGTCCAAGGTCGAGGATGGCATGCCACACTCGACGCCGTCTAACTGTCTGTGCTGCACAAAGGCGATGATTGCATGCCACGTACGACGTTGCTCGACCGTGTGTGCAGTCCAAGGGCGGTGATGTCATGCCACGCCCGACGTTGCCGAGCGTGAGTGCTGTCCAAGAGCGGTGATGTCATCATGCCACGCCTGACGTTGCGGACTGTGTGTGCTGTCTAAGGGCGGTGATGTCATGCCACGCTCGACGTTGCCGACCGTGTGTGTTGTCCAAGGGCAGTGATGTCATGCCATGCCTGAAATTGCCGACCGTGTGTGCTGTCCAAAGGCGATGATGGCATGCCACGCCCGACGTCATTTGACCGTGTGTGCTGCCCAAAGGTGATGATGGCATGCCATGCCTGACGTTGTTCGACTTTGTGTGTTGTCCAAATGCGGTGATGGCATGTCACGCTTGACGTTGTTCGACCGTGTTTGCTGTCCAAGGGCTATGATGTCATGTAACGCCCGACATCGTTCGACCCTTTGTGTTGCCCAAAGGCGATGATGGCATGCCACCCCCGACGTCGGTCGACCGTGTGTGCTGCCCAAAGGCGATGATTGCATGCCACGCCCGACGTCTTCCAACCGTTTGTGCTGTCCAAAGTCGGCGATGTCATGCATCGCCCGACGATGCTGACCGTGTGTGCTGTCCAAGGCCGCAGATGTCATGCAACACCCGACGTTGCAGACCGTGTGAGCAGTCAAAGGTCGGTAATGTCATGCCATGCCCGACGTTGATGACCGACTGTGCTGTCCAAGGGCGGTGATGTCATGCCACACCAGACGTTGTCGACCGTGTGTGCTGTCCAAGGGCGGTGATGTCATGCCATGCCCGACGTTGCCAAACGTGTGTGTTGTCCAAGGGCGGTGATGTCCTGCCACGCCCGACGTTGCCGACCGTGTGTGCTGCCCAAGGGTGGTGATGTCATCAAGCCACGCTCGACGTTGACGACCGTGTGTGTTTTCTAAGGGCGGTGATGTCATGCCACGCCCCACGTCGTCCGACCGTGTGTGCTGCCCAAAGGCGATGATGGCATGCAACGCCCGTTCCATCTTGTGTGCCCCCCAAAGGAGAGGATGGCATGCCACGCCCGACGTCGTTTGACTATGTGTGCTGCCAAAGGCGATGATAGCATGCAACGCCTGACGCCGTCCGACCATCTATGCTGCCCAAAGGCCATGATGGCATGCCACGCCCGACGTCGTTCGACCATGTTTGCCGTCCAAGGGAGATGAAGGCATGCCACGCCCGACATCGTTCGACTGTCTGTGCTGCCCGAAGGCGATCATTGCATGCCACGCCTGATGTTGTTGCTGACCGTGTGTGTTGTCCAAGGGCGGTGATGTCATGCCACGCCCCACGTCGTTCGACCGTGTGTGCTGCCCAAAGGCGATGATGGCATGCAACGCCTGACATCTTTCGATCTTGTGTGCTCCCTAAAGGCGATGATGGCATGCCATGCCCGACGTCGTTTGACTGTGTGTGCTGGCCAAAGGCGATGATGCCATGCATCGCCTGACGCCGTCTGACAGTGT
>CM067870.1:17629380-17644380 GCA_034621305.1 Solanum pimpinellifolium | reverse complement strand
CTCGTAAGCTCAAGTCAGCCTTTCTACTCGGAACGCTAAGAGAATAAGAAGAAAGACAAAGACAGAACTTTGGAAGAGAGGACTTGTATTTTATTATTCAGTTGATGGATGATTAATAAATACAATGACTCTCCTATTTATACAACTCCCTAAGCCTAAGAGTAAATAAATGCTGCTATACAAGTCCCTAAGTACATGCACTCAATACATGTTCTACATTCCTAGAATATGTCTCTAGCTCTTCCAAAAGGCTCCTAGAATTCTCTAGTCTGCCCCATGAATCTAGAAGGCTATAGAGTCTTGCACAAGCCTCTCAAAGGCTGTTGGACCGCCTGCCCCCTTCGTATGTTGCGAACTTGCTGGAAAGGTGGCGGGATGTCACAATCTCCCCCACTTAATGATGCAACGACCGCGTCGCATTACGACTGTATCGGTGTCGAGTTTTGTCGTGCGATCATCAACTCACGTACTGGGTCAATCCCCTCGAGTAGCCTCTTCAGCGATTGCCCAATCTTTCGAACTTCCTCCTTCATAGGAGGCAAGTGTCTCAGCGGCTTCTTTTTCATCACGACAGAGTTCCTTATTGGAACCCTCTTCGTGCGCGGTGGTAAGGACTTTTCAGCATCATTTTCTTCTCCCAAACTTGCAATGGTTCCTGCCGATGTTAACTTCACGTCGACCCTCTCGAGCTTCATGGCCGTCAGCTGGATTTGTCCCTCCATCTTCTGTGCCTTTTCCATGGGAACCATACATTTTCCTCCTTTCTCCATGATCATCAATTGTTGGAGATAAGGATCGATCACAGTATGGCACTGCTGGAAGAACTCCTGCCCAAGAATAATATCATAGATATCTAAGGGAGCGACGATGAACTTGGTTTTTCCTTGCCTGTGGCTTATCGTGATGCTCACTCCGTTCGCAACTCCATCCACAGGAGTTGGTGGTGCATTGACCGTCTCGAGTCGAATGTTGGTTGGACTATAACGCAACCCCAACCTCGTTGCTGCCATCTTGTCCATGAGATTGGCCTCTGCACCATTGTCAACCAACACACGAGCACGTTTCCCATTGATCGTGATGTCGACACATTGAGCGCATGCCTAAGACATAGCAAGCCCCTGCTCCGCATGCTTCGGCTTCGCTTGCCTTGGCTTCTCTTGCCTTGGCATCTTTGATGGTTTCTTGGTGACAGCTCCGCATAGACTTATCAAGCCCAACTGCTTAGTCTCCTTGACTTCATCTTCTTCTTGGGCTTCCTTTTCCTTCCGCTCTCGTAGGATAGCACCAAGACTCTTCAGTTCATGGCACTTTGCATAACTATGCAGCCCGCTTCATATGTAGCAACCATCTCCCTTGGCAAACTATTTGCTCACCGTGTTGCCACAATCTCCGGATTTCTTGTCGTTTGACCTGTAGGTGTCACGCCTGTGAGGCCGTTGCTCCTCGCCTCGCCTCTTGGGTTGTGGTTGTTGCTCCTTGCCTTCGCCACAATCTTCCCCACTATCATCATGACTACCTTCCTCGTCGTCCTCCTCGGCACTGTGAGACTTCTCCTGCCTGAAGTCTGTCAAGGCTTCGGCCTACGTGATGGCTTCATCAATAGTCCCGACCTGTCGCCGCTCCAACTCCATTCTGGCCCAACTTTACAGCCCATCTAGAAAGTGGAACAACATATCTTCATCCGTGAGGTTGGGAATCTGAAGCATAAGGGATGTGAACTCCCGCACATACGCGAGTATGCTCCCCTTTTGCTTTAACTCCCTAAACTTGCGCTTTGCCTCATAAATGACGTTGTTAGGGAGAACGCCTTCTTGAACTCCTCGCGGAATTGCTCCCACGTGTTCATAGTGCATGTCCCCTTCTTGATGTCGAACTCTTTACGCCTCCATCATAGCATGGGCATCTCCGAAAGATAAAACACAGCAGTGTTGATCTTGTTCACATCACTTCATACCCGATTACACTTGAAGTAATTCTCCAAGTTCCATAGGAAATTCTCCACCTCCTGTGCGTCGCGGACGCCTTTGAACATAAGTGGCTTGGGAGCCTCAACTCTGGCCTCCCTTTCCTGGTCAAGTGATGGGGATCCACCAACCTCCATATCTTCCTTGAGTGCTTCCATTTAAGTTCACCCCGCGCATGGGTGCGAGGGGAGAAAGGTGACCGTTTGCATGTGCACAATGCCTAGGCATTAGGTATGCAGCACAGGATTCCGACATCCGACCAGCCTAGATTGCGCTTCATCCGCCACCGAATTGGCATGCGAGTTAGGATGTCGCTGCTCGAAGTAGGGATCCAACCTAACCCCACATGCTTAATACCACTCATGCGCCGTACGTGAATAGCTCTGTAATTGCACGCCCGACATCCACCCCGCTGCCCGACATAAGATGTCGTGCGATGACGCTGATGCCTTCTTTGCAAGATAATTTGCGCGCCTGCTGCCTTCCTTGGATGTGGTAGTCGTTTCTCAGGCTCCCTCTTCGGAATCGAACCCTAATTCTCTGTCACCCGTCACCACCATGGTAGGTCACTATCCTACCATCGAAAGTTGATAGGGCAGAAATTTGAATGATGCGTCTCCGGCACAATGGGCGTGCGATCCGTCGAGTTATCATGAATCATCGCAGTAATGGGCAGAGGCCGTGTCGACCTTTTATCTAATAAACGCATCCCTTCTAGAAGTAGGGGTTTGTTGCACGTATTAGCTCTAGAATTACTACGGTTATACGAGTAGTAGATACCATCAAACAAACTATAACTGATTTAATGAGCCATTCACAGTTTCACAGTCTGAATTTGTTCATACTTACACATGCATGGCTTAATATATGGGACAAGCATATGAATATTGGCAGGATCATACAGGTAGCATTCCTCAACGACGCTGCGCGCCGCATGAGCCCGGCGCACCCTTTCGGGCATGGTTGGGTCCTAGGCGAGCGTGGCGGTCATTCGCAAGAAGCATTCATTTTTGGCAGATAGAAGCCAGTGAAGGACCCATGCCCACTACGTCTACCGTATCAAAGAATTCGAGGCGTCGCTCACGGACCAAGCCATCACACGACGAAGCGAGGGAAGTAATGGGACGTGAGAGCGTCTTTTGGGTTCACCCCGCGCATGGGATACGAGGGGCGAAAGGCAACTGTTTGCACGTGCACAATGCCTAGGCATTAGGTATGCAACACAGAAATCCGACATCCGACCAGCCTAGATTGCGCTTCATCCACCACCGAATTGGCATGCGAGTTAGGACGTCGCTGCTCGAAGAAGGGATCCAACCTTACCACTCATGCGTCGTACGTGAATAGCTCTGTCAATGCATGCCTGACATCCACCCCGCCGCCTGACATGAGATGTCGTGCGACGACACCGATGCCTTCTTTTCAAGGCCAATGCTACACCCGCCGTTGCGCGCCTGCCAAAGGGAGTTGAGAATTTAATCACTGCAAAGATTGTTGGAGGAAGACCAAGGTTCACACAGGGGAACCGCCCACGCCCGATCTATCATAGTGTATGGCCACACATAACCTTACGTGCCCCGTGCGTGCGACACCTAGAGTTAGCCGTAACAGGAGCTCTATAACTCACCACTCGCTTTAAAGCACTGCCATTTCCACACCAAACACTATTATAAACCGATCTTGAGAAGTTCCCTCGGAAGCGCACGTTCGCCCCGCAGACATCGCTGGCATGTTTTTGTAAGCGCCCAATGACGTAGCACGGACAACCCATGCATGCCATCAAGTGCCCACGCAGCACGCCTACTAAGCCCACAGGACGCCCATGACGTCCGCCTTGTAACTCCTCTGTCGCCCCGCAGACGTCGTCAGCATGTTTTTGCAAGCGCCCATCAACGTAGCACGGACGAGCCATGCATGCCATCAAGCGCCCATGCAGCACGCCTACTAAGCCCACAGGACGCCCTTGACGTCCGCCTGCTTTCGGCTCAGTTTCCCCGCAGACGTCGCTGGCATGTTTTTGTTGACACCCAACGCCGTAGCAAGGACGAGCCATGCATGCTTTCAAGCGCCCACGCAGCACGCCTACTAAGCCCATAGGACGCCCATGATGTCCGCCTGCCACCGCCTCACACGCCCCGCAGACGTTGCGGGCGTGTTTTTGTAAATGCCCAACGGCGTAGCACGGATGAGCCATGCATTCCATCAAGCGCCCACGCAGCACGCCTACTAAGCCCACAGGACGCCCTCGACGTCCGCCTACCTGAGCCTCAGCCGCCCCGCAAACGTCGCTAGCATGTTTTTGTAGACGCCCAACGACGTAGCACGAACGAGCCATGCATGCCGTCAAGCGCCCATGCAGCTCGCCTACTAAGCCCACAGGACGCCCTTGACGTCCGCCTGCCTTTGCCTCACTCGACCCATCGACGTCGCCGACGTGTTTTTATAAACGCCCAACGGCGTAGCACGGACAAGCCATGCATGCCATCAAGTGCCCACGCAGCACGCCTGCTAAGCCCACGGGACGCCTATGCCGTCTGCCTGCCTGCGCCTCAGTCTGCCTCCAACACCTCTACCCCCTTATATATGTTTAAAAAGTTCTACCCATGTGACAGGAGTAGACATGGATTTTCCAGAGAATCATAATGGAAATGTAGAACCCAAATATGCACGTTCAAATGTACAAACACATATCAGCTTTCATAAATGACTTTAATATATATAAAATTATTTTTTTGGAAAATGCCAAAAAATTAGTAATAAATAAACAAAAAATAGGAAAAATATTAAAAAATATGAAATCAACTCCAAAAATTCACAAATAAATATGGGAACCTTAAAATAAAAAATTTAATAAATTTTATTTCCTAAAAGAAGACGTAAAAAATAAAAAGGCATAAAAATAAATTATAAAATAATTATTAAAAGTCAGAAAAATAAGGAAATGCTCGAAAACACTTCTAAACTTCTTAAATTAATGATATAATATATATTTGCACAAATAAAAGATTTTTCAATATCATACGAATCGTAAAAGTAATGAAAATGATGCAAAAGAGCCACGTTAGGCAGAAACGTTACAGAATAGATAATGGAAAGTAGACGAATATGTTTTTTATTCATGGAGGTTGCTTCAAAATCCTTTGATTTATGTATGGCATGAACATCCGCATGTTTTCTTTAGAACTCGGATAATATCGCGCAAGCCATGACCGATGCGGGCAGGCCACTGCCGACCGTTCTGTGCAGGCACGTCCAACAATAGCCGATCGTTTGTGCTGTCCAAGGGCTATAATGGCATGCCATGCCCGACGACGGTCGAACACCTGTGCTGGTCCAAGGGCAATGATGGCATGCCACGCCCGATGCCGTCCGACCGTGTGTGCTGTCCAAGAACGATGATGGCATGCCAGACCCGACGCCGTCCGACAGTGTCACCTAGTCCCAAGGCTATGATGGCAGGCCACGCCCGACGTCGTTCGACCGTGTGTGCTTCCCAAAGGCGATGATGACATGCCTTGCCAGACGTCGTTCGATCGTTTGTGCTGCCCAAAGTCGATGATGGCATGCCACGCCCGACGTCGTTCGACCATGTGTGCTTTGCAAAGGCGATGATGGCATGCAACGCCCGACGTCGTTCGACTATGTGCTGCCCAAAGGCGATGATGGCATGCCACGCCTGACGCCTCCGACCGCTTGTGCTGCACAAAGACAATGATGGCATGCCACGCCCGACAACGTTCAACCGTTTGTGCTGCCCAAAGGCGATGATGGCATGCCACGGCCGACGTCGTTTGACCGTGTGTGCTGCCCAAAGTCGATGATGGCATGCCACGCCCGACGTCGTTTGACCGTGTGTGCTGTCAAAAGGCGGTGATGTCATGTCACGCCTAACGTCATTCGACCGTGTTTGCCGTCCAAGGGCTATGATGTCATGCCACGCCCGACATCGTTCGACCGTTTGTGCTTCCCAAAGGCGATGATGGCATGCCACGCCTGACGTCATTCGATCGTGTTTGCCATCCAAATGCTATGATGGCATGCAATGCGCAACGTCATTCGATCGTGTGTGCTAACCAATGGCGATGATGGCATGCCACGCCCGACGTCGTCCGACCGTGTGTGCTGTCTAAAGGCGGCGATGTCATGCCACGCCCGACGTTTCTGACCGTGTGTACCCGTCCAAGGGCGGTGATTCCATGCCATGCCCGACGTTGACGACCGTGTGTGCTGTCAAAGGGAGGTGATGTCATGCCACGCCCGACGTCGTTCGACCGTGTGTGCTTCCCAAAGGCGATTATGGCATGCCACGCCCGACGTCGTTCGACTGTGTGTGCTACCCAAATGCGATAATGGCATGCAACGCCCGACGCCGTTCGACCCTCAATGCAG
Organism: Solanum pimpinellifolium; assembly: GCA_034621305.1. NCBI lineage: Eukaryota > Viridiplantae > Streptophyta > Magnoliopsida > Solanales > Solanaceae > Solanum > Solanum pimpinellifolium. The sequence continues at coordinate 17,638,027 of CM067870.1, read as the reverse complement.
CCCTAAGGCGATGAAGGCATGCCACGCCCGACGTTGTTCGACCGTGTTTGCCGTCCAAGGGCAATGATGGCATGCCGTGCCTGACGCTATCCGACTGTGTAAGCTAGTCCAAAGGCAATGATGGCATGCCACGCCCGACAATGTTCGACAGTTTGAGCTGCCCAAAGTCTAGGATTTCATGCCACGCCCGACGTCGTTCGACCGTGTGTGCTTCCCAAAGGCGATGATGGCATGCCACGCCCGACGTTGTTCGACCGTGTGTGCTTCCCAAAGGCGATGATGGTATGCCACGCCCAATGTCGTTCGACTGTGTGTGCTTCCCAAAGGCAATGATGGCATGCCACGCCCGACGCTGTCCGACCGTCTATGCTGCCCAAAGGCGATGTTTGCATGCCACGCCTGACGTCGTTTGACCGTGTTTGCCGTCCAAGGGCGATGATGGCATGCCCCGCCCGACGCCGTCCGATTGTGTCATCTAGTCCAAAGGCGATGATGGCATGCCATGCTCGACTTCGTTTGACCATTTGTGCTGTCCAAAGGCGATGATGGCATGCCACGGCCGACGTCATTTGAACGTGTGTGCTGCCCAAAGTCGATGATAGCATGCCACGCCCGACGTCGATCGACCGTGTGTTCTGTCCAAAGGCGGTGAGGGCATCTCACGCCTGACATCGTTCGACCGTGTTTGCCGTCTAAGGGCTATGATGGCATGTCACGCCCTACATCATTCGACCGTCTGTGCTACCCAAAGGCGATGATGGCATGCCACCCCTGACGTCGTTTGACCGTGTTTGTCGTCCAAAGGCTATGATCGCATGCCATGCGCGACGTCGTTCGACTGTGTGTGCTACCCAAAGGCGATGATGGCATGCCACGCCCGAGGTCGTCCGACCGTGTGTTCTTTCCAAGGGAGGTTATGTCATGACACGCCCGATGTTGCCGACCGTGTGTGCAGTCCAAGGGTGGTGATGTCATGCCACGCCTGACGTTGACGACCATGTGTGTTGTCCAAGGGCAGCGGTCTCATGCCACACCCGACGTCGTTCGATCGTGTGTGCTTCCCTAAGGTGATGATGGCATGTCACGCCCGATGTCGTTTGACTGTGTGTGCTGCCCAATGGCGATGATGGCATGCCACGCCCGACGCCGTCCGACCGTCAGTGCTGCCCAAAGGCGATGATGGCATGCCAAGCCCGACGTCGTTCGACCGTGTTTGCAATCCAAGGGCGATGATGGCATGCCATGCCCGACGTCGTTCGACCATGTGTGCTGCCTAGAGGCGATGATTGCATGCCACGCCCGACGATGGCCGACCGTCTGTGCTGGTCCAAGGGCGATGACGGCATGCAGCGCCCGACGCCGTCTGACCGTGTGTGCTATCCAAGGGCCATGATGACATGCCACGCCCGACGACAGCTGACCGTCTGTGCTGTCCAAAGGCGATGATGGCATGCCACGCTCGACGTCGTCCGACCGTGTGTGCTATCTAAGGGCTATGATGGCATGTCACGCCCGATGACGGCCGATTGTCTGTGCTGTCCAAGGGCGTTGATGGCATGCGTTGCCCTACGCCGTCCTACCGTCTGTGCTGCCCAAGGGCGATGATGGCATGCCACGCCTGACGCCGTTCGGCTGTCTGTGCTACCCAAAGGCGGTGATGAAATCTCATGCCTGACGTTGTTCGACCGTGTTAGCCGTTCAAGGGCTATGATGGCATGCCACGCCCTACATCGTTCGACCATTTGTGCTGCCCAAAGGCGATGATGGCTTGCCACCCCTGACGTCGTTTGACCGTGTTTGCCGTCCAAGGGCTATGATCGCATTCCATGCGCGACGTCGTTCGACCGTGTGTGCTACCCAAAGACGATGATGGCATGCCACGCCCGACGTCGTCCGACCGTGTGTTCTTTCCAAGTGCGGTGATGTCATGAAACGCCCGATGTTGCCGACCGTGTGTGCAGTCCAAGGGCGGTGATGTCATGCCATGCCCAACGTTGACGACTATGTGTGTTGTCCAAGGGCAGTGGTGTCATGCCACACTCGACGTTGTTCGATCGTGTGTGCTTCCCAAAGGCGATGATGGCATGCCACGCCCGACGTCATTTGACTGTGTGTGCTGCCCAATGGCGATGATGGCATGCCACGCCCGACGCCGTCCGACCGTCCGTGTTGCCCAAAGGCGATGGTGGCATGCCACGCCCGACATCGTTCGACCGTGTTTGCAGTCCAAGGGCGATGATGGCATGCCATGCCTGATGTCGTTCGACTTTGTGTGCTGCCTAGAGGCGATAATTGCATGCCACGTCTGACGTCGTTCGACCGTGTGTATTGTCCAAAGGCGGCGATGTCATCTCACGCCCGACGTTTCCGTTCGTGTGTGCAGTTCTAGGGCGGTAATGTCATGCCACGCCCGACGTTGATGATCGTGTGTGCTGTCCAAGGGCGATGATGTCATGCCACGCCCGACGTTGACGAGTGTGTGTGCTGTCCAAGGGCGATGATGTCATCATGCCACGCCCAACATTGCCGGCCTTGTGTGCTGTCCAAGGGAGGTGATGTCATGCAACGCTTGACGTCGTTTGACCGTGATTGCCGTCCGACCATGTGTGCTATCTAAGGGCTATGAAGGCATGTCACGCCCGACAACGGCCGACCGTCTGTGCTGTCTAAGGGCGTGATGGCATGCGTTGCCTGACGCCGTTCGACCGTCTATGCTGCCCAAGGGCGATGATGGCATGCCAAGCCCGATGCCGTTCAGCTGTCTGTGCTGCCCAAAGGCGATGATGGCATCTCACGCCTGACGTCGTTCGACCGTGTTTGCCGTCCAAGGGCTATGATGTCATGCCACGCCCTACATCGTTCGACTGTTTGTGATGCCCAAAGGCGATGATGGAATGCCACCACTGACGTCGTTTGACCGTGTTTGCCGTCCAAGGACTATGATCGCATGCCACATCGTTCGACCGTGTGTGCTACCCAAAGGCGATGATGGCATGCCACGCCCGACGTCGTCCGACCGTGTGTTCTTTCCAAGGGCGGTGATGTCATGACATGCTCGATGTTGCCGACCATGTTTGCAGTCCAAGGGCGAAGATGTCATGCCACGCCCGACATTGACGACCATGTGTGTTGTCCAAGGGCAGTGGTGACATGCTACGCTCGACGTCGTTCGATCGTGTGTGCTTCCCAAAGGCGATGATGGCATGCCACGCCCGACGTCGTTTGACTGTGTGTGCTGCCCAATGGTGATGATGACATGCCACGCCCGACGCCGTCCGACCGTCAGTGCTGCCCAAAGGCGATGATGGCATGCAACACCCGACGTCTTTCGACCGTGTTTGCAGTCCATGGGCGATGATGGCATGCCATGCCCGATGTTGTTTGACCGTGTGTGCTTCCTAGAGGCGATGATTGCATGCCATGCCCGACGTCGTTAGACCGTGTGTTTTGTCCAAAGGCGGCGATGTCATGCCACGCCTGACGTTGCCTATCCTGTGTGCAGTCCAACAACGATAATGTCATGCCACGCCCGACGTAGATGATCGTGTGTGCTTTCCAAGGGCGGTGATGTCATGCCACGCCCGACGTTGCCGACCCTGTGTGTAGTCCAAGGGCAGTGATGTCATGCCACGCCTGACGTTGTCGAGCGTGTGTGCTGTATAAGGGCGGTGATGTCATCATGCCACGCCCAACGTTGCCGACCTTGTGTGTTGTCAAAGGGCGGTGATGTCATGCAACGCTTGACGTTGTTTGACCGTGTTTGCCGTCCAAGGTCTATGATGGCATGCCACGCCCGACGTCGTTCGACCGTTTGTGCTGCCCAAAGGCGATGATGGCATGCCACGCCTGACGTCGTTTAACAATGGTTGCCGTCCAAGGGCTATGATGGCATGCCACGCCCAACGTCGTTCCACTGTGTGTGCTGCCTTAAGGCGTTGATGGCATACCACGCCCGACGTTGTCCTACCGTGTGTGCTGTCCGAAGGCGGCGATGTCATGCCATGCTCGACGTTACCGACTGTGTGTGCTGTCCAAGGGCGGTGATGTCATGCCACGCCCGACGTTGCCGAGCGTGTGTGTAGTCCAAGGGCGGTGCTGTCATGCCACGCCTGACGTTGACGACCGTGTGTGCTGTCCAAGGGTGGTGATGTCATTCCACGCCAGACGTTGCCGATCGTGTGTGCAGTCCAAGAGAGGTGATGTCATGCAACGCCCGACGTTGCCGACCGTGTGTATTGTCCAAGGGCGGTGATGTCATCATCCCACGCCCGACGTTGCTGACCGTGTGTGCTGTCCAAGGGCGGTGATGTCATGCCACGCCCGACGTCGTCGGCATGTTTTTGCAAGCTTTCAACGGTGTAGCACGGACAAGCAATGAGTGCCATCAAGCGCCCACGTACCACGCCTGCTAAGCCCACGGGACGCCTATGTTGTTTGCCTGCCTGCGCCTTAGTCTGCCTTTAACACCTCTACCCCCTTATATATGCTTAAAAAAGGTTTACCCATGTGACAGGAGTAGACATTGATTTTCCAGTGAATCATAATGGAAATGTACAATCCAAATATGCACGTTCTAAGGTACAAATTCACATCATCTTTCATAAATGACCCTAATATATATAAAAAATATTTTTCAACATTTTTTTAAATTTTTTTTGAAAATTCAAAAAAATTAGTAATAAATTAATAAAAATTGGGAAAATATCAAAAAAATATGAAATCAACTCCGAAAATTCACAAATAAATATGGGAACCTTAAAATAAAAAATTTAATAAACTTTATTTTTTAAAATAAGACGTAAAAAATAAAAAAGCGTTAAAATAAATTATAAAATAATGATTAAAAGTCGGAAAAATATCGAAATGCCCGAAAACACTTCTAAACATGTTAAATTAATCATAATATATATATTTGCACAAATAAAAAATGTTTCAATATCGTACGAACCGTAAAAGTATTGAAAATGATGCAAAATAGCCACGTTAGGCGGAAACGTTAGAGAATAGATAATGGAAAGTAGATGAATATGTTTGTTTTGCATGGAGGTTATTTAAAATCCTTTGATTTATGTACGGCATAAACATCTGCATGTTTTTTTAGAACTCCAACAACGTCAAGCAATTCACGACCGATGCAGGCAGGCCACGGCCGACCGTTGTTTGAAGGCACGTCCGACGACGGCCGACCGTTGTGTGAAGGCACGTCCGACGACGGCCGACCGTTTGTGCTGTCTAAGGGCTATGATGGCATGCCACGCCCGACGATGGCCGACCGTCTGTGCTGGTCCAAGGGCGATGACGGCATGCAGCGCCTGACGACGTCTGACCGTGTGTGGTGTCCAAGGGCTATGATGGCATGTCACGCCCGACGACAGCCGACCGTCTGTGCTGTCCAAAGGCGATGATGGCATGCCACGCTCGACGTCGTCCGACCGTGTGTGCTATATAAGGGCTATGATGGCATGTCACGCCCGACGACGACCGACCGTCTGTGCTGTCCAAGGGCGTTGATGGCATGCGTTGCCCGACGCCGTCCGACCATCTGTGCTGCCCAAGGGCGATGATGGCATGCCACGCCCGACGCTGTTCGGCTGTCTGTGCTGCCCAAAGGCGATGATTACATGCCACGCCCGACGTCGTTTGATCGTGTTTGGCGTCCATGGGCAATGATGGCATGCAATGCCCGACGCCGTTCGACTGTGTCAGCTAGTCCAAAGACGATGATTGCATGCCACGCCCGACGTCGTTCGACCGTTTGTGCTACCCAGAGGCGATGATTGCATGTCGTGCCCGACGTCATTGAACCGTGTGTGCTGCCCAAAGGCGATGATGGCATGCCACACCCGACGTCGTTTGACCGTGTGTGCTTCCCAAAGCCAATGATGGCATGCCACGCCCGACGTCGTTCGACCGTGTGTGCTTCCCAAAGGCGATGATGGCATGCCACGCCTAACGTCGTTCGACTGTGTGTGCTGGCCAAAGGCGATGATGACATGCAACGCCCGACGTCATTCAACCATGTGTGCTGCCCAAAGGCAATGATGGCATGCCACGCCAGACGTCGTTCGACCGTCTGTGCTGCCCAATGAAAATGATGGCATGCCACGCCCGACGTCGTTCGATCATGTTTGCTGTTAAAGGGCGATGATGGCATGCCACGCCCGATGCCGTCCGACTGTGTCAGCTAGTCCAAAGGCGATGATGGCATGCCACGCCCAACTTCGTTCGACTGTGTGTAATGCCCAAAGGCGATGATGGCATGCAACGCCTGACATTGTTTGACCGTGTTTGCCGTCCAAGGGCTATGATGGCATGCCACGCCCGATGTCGTTCGACCGTGTGTGCTGCCCAAAGGCGATGATGGCATGCCACGCCCGACGTCGTTCGACCGTGTGTGCTGTCCAAGGACTTTGATGGCATGTCACGCCTGACGTCCGATCGTGTGTGCTGTCTAAAGGGCGGTGATGTCATTCCACGCCCGACGTTGCCGATCGTGTGTGCAGTCCAAGGGCGGTGATGTCATGACCTGCCCGACGTTGCCGAGCGTGTGTGCTGTCTAAGGCGGTGATGGCATGTCACGCCTGACGTCGTTCGACCATGTTTGCCGTCCAAGGGCTATGATGGCATGCCACGCCTGACGTCGTTCGACCATCTGTGCTGCCCAAAGGCGATGATGGCATGCCAAGCCTGACGTCGTTTGACCGTGTTGGCCGTCCAAGGGCTATGATGGCATGCCACGCCCGACGTCGTTCGATCGTGTGTGCTTCCCAAATGCGATGATGGCATGCAACGGTCGACGTCGTTGGACTGTGTGTGCTGTCCAAAGGCGGTGATGGCATGTCACTCCTGACGTCCGACCGAGTGTGCTGTCCAAAGGCGGCGATGTCATGCCACGCCCGACGTTTCTAGCCGTGTGTGTTGTCCAAGGGCGGTGATGTCATGCCACTCCCAACGTTGCCGACCGTGTGTGTAGTCCAAGGGCGTTAATGTCACGCCACGTCTGACGTTGAAAATCGTGTGTGTTGTCCAAGGGCGGTGATGTCATGCCACGCCCGACGTTGCCGATCGTGTGTGCAGTCCAAGGGCGGTGATTTCATGCAACGCCTGACATTTTCGAGCGTGTGTGTTGTCCAAGGGCGGTGATGTCATCATGCCACGCCCGACGTTGCTGACAGTGTGTGCTGTCCAAGGGGGGTGATGTCATGTCGCGCCCGACGTTGCCGATCGTGTGTACTGTCCAAGGGCGGTGATGTCATGACACGCCCGCTGTTTCCGACCGTGTGTGTGCAGTCCAAGGGCGGTGATGTCATGCCACGCTCGACGTTGACCACCGTGTGTGCTGTCCAAGGGCGGTGATGTCATGCCACGCCCGATGTTGCCGACCATGTGTGCAGTCCAAGGGAAATGATGTCATGCAATGCTCGATGTTGATGACCTTGTGTGTTGTCCAAGGGCGGTGATGTCATGCCACGCCTGACGTTGCCAACCGTGTTTACAGTCCAAGGGCGGTATTGTCATGCCACGCTCGACTGTGTGTGCTGTCCAAGGGCGGTGATGACATCATGCCACGCCCAACGTTGCCGACCGTGTCTGCTGTCCAAAGGCGATGATGGCATGCAACGCCCGACGTCGTTCGACCGTGTGTGATGCCCAAAGGCGATGGTGGCATGCCATGCCTGACGTCGTTTGACTGTGTTTGCCGTCCAAGGGCTATGATGGCATGCCACGCCCGACGTCATTTGACCGTGTCTGCTGCCCAAAGGCGATGATGGCATGCCACGCCCGACGTCGTCTGACTGTGTGTGCTATCCAAAGGCAGCAAGGTCATACCACGCCCGACGTTGACGACCGTGTGTGCTGTCGATGGGAGGTGATGCCATACCACGCCCGACGTTGCCGACCGTGTGTGCAGTCAAAGGGCGGTTATGTCATGCCACGCCCGATGTTGCCGACCGTGTGTGCTGTCTTAGGGCGGTGATGTCATCATGCCACGCCCGACGTTGTCAACCGTGTGTGTTGTCCAAGGGCGGTGATGTTATGCCACGCCTGAAGTCGTCGGCGTGTTCTTGCAAGCTCCCAACGGCGTAGCACGGACAAGCCATGCATGCCATCGAGCGCCCATGCAGCACGCCTACTAAGCCCACAGGACGCCCTTGACGTCCGCCTGCTTTTGCCTCAGTTTCCCCGCAGACGTCGCAGGCGTGTTTTTGTAAACTCCCAACAGCGTAGCACGGACGAGCCATGCATGCCATCAAGTGCCCACGCAACACGCCTAGTAAGCCCACAGGACGCTATCGACATCCGCCTGCCTTCGCCTCAGCCGCCCCGCAAATGTTGCGACCATCTTTTTATAGACGCCCAACGACGTAGCATAGACGAGCCATGCATGCCGTCAAGCGCCCACGCAGCACGATTACAAATCTCACAGGACGCCCTCGACGGTTGCCTGCCTTTGCCTCACTCGACCCATCGACGTCGCCGACGTGTTTAGTAAACGCCCAACGACGTAGCACGGACAAGCCATGCATGCCATCAAGCGGCCACGCAGCACGCCTGCTAAGACCAAGGGACGCCTATGTCGTCTGCCTGCCTGCGCCTCAGGCTGCCTTTAACACCTCTACCCCCTTATATATGCTTAAAAAAGTTT
>CM067870.1:17594954-17628880 GCA_034621305.1 Solanum pimpinellifolium | reverse complement strand
GCATGCCACGCCCGACGCCGTCCAACTGTGTCAGCTAGTCCAATGGCGATGATGGCATGCCACGCCCGAAGTCGTTCGACCGTGTGTGCTGACCAAAGGCGATTATGGCATGCCACAGTCGACGTCGTTCGGCCGTTTGTGCTGCCTAATGGCGATTATGGCATGCCACACCCGACGTCGTTCGACCGTGTGTGCTGTCCAAAGGCGGTGATGGCATGTCACGCCTAACGTCGTTCGACCGTGTTTGCCATCCAAGGGCTATGATGGCATGCCAGATCCAACATTGTTCGACCGTTGGTGCTGCCCTAGGCGATGATGGCATGCCACGCTTGACGTCGTTCGACGGTGTTTGCCGGCCAAAGGCGATGATGGCATGCAACGCCCGACGTCGTCCGACCGTCTGTGCTGCCCAAAGGCGATGATGGCATGCCATGCCAGACGTCGTTCGACCATGTTTGCCGTCCAAGAGCGATGATGGCATGCCACGACCGACGCCGTCCAACAGTGTCAGCTAGTCCAAATGCGATTATGGCATGCCACGCTCGACGCCGTTCGACCGTGTGTGCTGCCCAAAGGCGATGATGGCAAGCCACGCCCGGCGTTGTTCGACCGTGTGTGCTGTCTAAAGGCTGTGATGGCATGTAACGCCTAACGTCGTTCGACCCTGTTTGCCGTTCAAGGGCTATGATGACATGCCACGCCTGACATCGTTCTACCGTTTCTGCTGCCCAAAGGAAATGATGGCATGCCACGCCTGATGTCGTCGACAGTGTTTGCCGTCCAAGGGCTATGATGGCATGCCACGACCGATGTCGTTCGACCGTGTGTGCTTCCCAAAGGTGATGATGGCATGGCACGCCCGACATCGTCCGACCGTGTGTGTTGTCCAAAGGCGACGATGTCATGCCACGCCCAAAGTTGCCGATTGTGTGTGCTGTCCAAGGGCGGTGATGTCATGCCACGCCCAACGTTGCCGACCGTGTGTGCAGTCCAAGGGCGGTGATGTCATGCCACGCGCGACGTTGCCGACCGTGTGTGCAGTCGAAGGGCGGTGATGTAATGCCACGGCCGACGTTGCCGACTGTGTGTGCAGTCCCAGGGCGGTGATGTAATGCCACGCCTGGCATTGCCGATCGTGTGTGCTTTCTAAGGGCGGTGATGTCATCATGCAACGCCCGACGTTGCCTACCGTGTGTGCTGTCCAGGGGTGGTGATGTTATGCCACGCCCGACATTGTCCGACCATGTGTGCTGCCCAAAGGCGATGATGGCATGTAACGCCCGACGTCATTCGACCGTGTGTGCTGTCCAAAGGCAGAGATGGTATGTCACGCCTGACGTCGTTTGACCGTGTTTGCCGTCCAAGGGCTATGATGGCATGCCACGCCTGACGTTTTTCGACCATTTGTGCTGCTTAAAGACGATGATGGTATGACACGCCCAGCTTCGTTCGACCATGTGTGCTGTCCAAAGGCGGTGATGGCATGTCACACCTAATGTTGATCGACCGTGTGTTGCTGTTCAAGGGCTATGATGACATGCCACGCCTGACATTGTTCGACCGTTACTGCTTCCCAAAGGCGATAATGGCATGCCACGCCTGACGCCGTCGATGGTGTTTGCCGTCCAAGGGCTATGATGGCATGCCACGCCCAACGTCGTTCGACCGTGTGTGCTGCCCAAAGGTGATGATGGCATGCCACGCCCGACGTCATCCGATCGTGTGTGCTGTCCAAAGGCAGCGATGTCATGCCACGCCTGATGTTGCTGACCGTTTGTGCTGTCCAAGGGCAGTGATGTCATGCCACGCCCAACGTTGCCGTCCGTGTGTGCAGTCCAAGGGTAGTGATGTTATCATGCCTCGCCCGACGTTGCCGATCGTGTGTGTTGTCCAATGGCGGTGATGTCATGCCACGCCCGACGTCGTCGACATGTTTTTGCAAGCTCCCAACAACGTAGCACGGACGAGCTATGCATGCCCACACAGCACGCCTACTAAGCCCACAGGACGCCCTTGACGTCTGCCTGCTTTTGCCTCAGTTTCCCCGCAGACGTTGCTGGCATGTTTTTGTTGACGCCCAAATGCGTAGCACGGACGATCCATGCTTGCCGTCAAGCGCCCACGCAGCACGCCTACTAAGCCCACAGGACGCCATCGACGTCAGCCTGCCTTTGCCTCAGCCGCCCCGCAAACGTCGCTAGCATGTTTTTGTAGACGCCCTATGACGTAGCACGGACAAGCCATGCATATTGTCAAGCGCCCACGCAGCACGCCTACAAATCCCACAGGACGCCCTCGACGTCCGTCTGCCTTTGCCTCACTCGACCCATAGACATCGCCGACGTGTTTTTATATACGCCCAATGGCGTAGCACAGAAAATCCAAGCATTCCATCAAGCGCCCACGCACCACGCCTGCTAAGCCCACGGGACGCCTATGTCGTCTGCCTGCCTGCGCGTCAGTCTTCCTTTAACACCTCTACCCCCTTATATATGCTTAAAAATGTTTTACCCATGTGACAAGAGTAGACATGGATTTTCAAGAAAATCTTTATGGAAATATAAAAACCCAAATATGCATGTTCTAAGGTACAAACACACATCATCTTTCATAAATGACCATAATATATATATATATATAAAAAAAAATTCAACATTTGTTTTTCTTTTTATTTTTTTCAAAAATTCTGAAAAATTAGTAATAAATTGATAAAAAAAATAGGGAAAATATCAAAAAAAATATGAAATCAACTCCAAAAATTCACAAATAAATATGGGAACCTTAAAAAAAATTAATAAACTTTATTTTTAAAATGAGACGTAAATAATAAAAAAGCATAAAATAAATTATCAAATAATGATTAAAAGTTGGAAAAATATGAAAATGCTCAAAAACACTTCTAAACATGTTAAACTAATGATAATATATATATTTGCACAAATAAAAGATGTTTCAATATCGTACGAACCGTAAAAGTAATGAAAATGATGCGAAAGAGCCACGTTAGCTGGAAACATTAGAGAATAGATTATGGAAAGTAGATGAATATGTTTGTTATGCATGGAGGTTGTTTCAAAATCCTTTGATTTATGTACGGCATGAACATCCTCATGTTTTGTTTAGAACTTGAACAATGTCACGCAAGCCACGACAGATACGCACAGGCCATGGCCGACCGTTGTGTGTAGGCACGTCCCACAATGGCCGACCAATTGTGGTGTCCAAGGGACTTGATGGCATTCCACGCCCGATGATGGCCGACCATCTGTGCTGGTCCAAGGGCGATGATGGCATGCAGCGCCCGACTCCGTCCGACCGTGTGTGCTTTCCCAGGGCTATGATGGCATGCCACGCCCGACGACGGCCGATCGTCTGTGCTGTCCAAAGGTGATGATGGCATGCCACGCCCGACGCCGTCCGACCGTGTGTGCTATCCAAGGCCTATGATGGCATAGCACGCACGACGACGACCGATCGTCTGTGCTGTCCAAGGGCGATGATGGTATGCGACACCCGATGCCATCCGACCGTGTGTGCTGCCCAAGGGCGATGAAGTCATGCCACGCCTGACGCCGTTCGACTGTCTGTGCTTCCCAAAGGCGATGATTGCATGCCATGCTCGACGTCGTTCGACCGTGTTTGTCGTCCAAGGGCGATGATGGCATGCCACACCCGACACCGTCCGACTGTGTCAGCTAGTCCAAAGGCGATGACTGCATGCCACGCCCGACGTCCTTCGACCGTGTGTGCTGCCCAAAGGCGATGTTGGCATGCAACGCCCGACGTCGTTCGGCTGTGTGTGCTGGCCAAAGGCGATGATAGCATGCAACGCCTGACGCCGTCCGACCGTTTGTGCTGCCCAAAGGCGATGATGGCATGCCACGCCCAACGTCGTTCGACCGTTTGTGCTGCCCGAAGGCAATGATGGCATGCCATGCCAGACATCGTTTGATCGTGTTTGCCGTCCAAGGGCTATGATGGCATGCCACGCCCGACGTCGTTCGACTATGTGTGCTGCCCAAAGGCGATGATGGCATGCAACGCCCAACGTCGTTCGACCGTGTGCGCTGCCCAAAGGCGATGATGGCATGCCACGCCCGAGGTCGTTCGACCGTGTGTGCTGTCCAAAGGCGGTGATTGCATGCCATGCCCGACGCCGTGCGAGAGTGTGTTCTGTCCAAGGTCTATGATGGCATGCCACGCCCAACGACGGCCGACCGTCTGTGCTGTTCAAGGGCGATGATGGCATGCAACGCACGACGCCGTTCGACCGTCTGTGCTGCCCAAGGACGATGATGGCATGCCACGCCCGACGCCGTCTGACTATCTATGCTGTCCAAAGGCGATGATGGCATGCCACACCCGACGTCGTTCGACCGTGTTGTCTGTCCAAGGGCGATAATGGCATGCCACGCCTGACGCCTTCCGACTGTGTCACCTAGTCCAAAGGCGATGATGGCATGCCACGCCCGACGTCGTTCGACCGTGTCTGCTGTCCAAGGGATATGATGGCATGCCACGCTCGACGACGGTCGACCGTCTGTGTTGTCCAAAGGCGGTGATGGCATGCCATGCCCGACGCCATGCGACCGTGTGTTCTGTCAAAGTTCTATGATGGCATGCCACGCCCAACGACGGCCGACCGTCTTTGCTGTCCTAGGGCGATGATGGCATGCGACGCCCGACACCGTTCGACCGTCTTTGCTGCCCAAGGGCAATGATGGCATGCCACGCCCGACGCAGTCCGACTGTCTATGCTGCCCAAAGGCGATGATGGCATGCCACACACGACGTCGTTCGACCGTGTTTGCCGTCCAAGGGCGATGATGGGATGCCACGCCTGACGCCTTCCGACTTTGTCACCTAGTCCAAAGGCGATGATGGCAGGCCACGCTCGACGTGGTTTGAACGTGTGTGCTTCCCAAAGATATTGATGACATGCCACGCCACACGTCGTTCGATCGTTTGTGATGCCCAAAGTCGATGATGGCATGCCATGCCCGACGTCGTTCGACGGTGTGTGCTTCTCAAAGGTGATGATCGCATGCCATGCCCGAGGTTGTTCGACTATGTGCTGCGCAAAGGCGATAATTGCATGCCACGCCCGACGCCATATGACCGCCTGTGCTACACAAAAGCGATGATGGAATGCCATGCCCGACGTCGTTTGACCGTTTGTGCTGCCCAAAGGCGATGATGGCATGCCACGGCCGACGTCATTTGACCGTGTGTGCATCCCAAAGTCGATGATGGCATGCCACACCCGACGTCGTTCGACCGTGTGTGCTGTCCAAAGGCGGTGATGGCATGTCACGCTTGACGTCATTCGACCGCGTTTGCCGTCCAAGGGCTATGATGGCATGCCATGCCTGAAATCGTTCGACCGTTTGTGCTGCCCAAAGGCGATGATGGCATGCCATGCCTGACGTCATTCGACCATGTTTGCCATCCAAGTGCTATGATGGCATGCCACGCGCGACGTCATTCGACCTTGTGTGCTACCCAGTGGCAATGATGGCATGCCACGCCCGACGTCGTCCGACCGTATGTGCATTCTAAGGGCGGCGATATCATGCCACGCCAGACATTTCTGACCGTGTGTACTATCCAAGGGCGGTGATGCCATGCCATGCCTGACGTTGACGACCGTGTGTGCTGTCCCAGGGCGGTGATGTCATGCCACGCCCGACGTCGTTCGACCGAGTGTGCTTCCAAAAGGCGATGATGGCATGCCAAGCTTGATGTCGTTCGACTGTGTGTGCTGCCCAAAGGCGATGATGGCATATCACGCCCGATGCCGTCCGACCGTCAGTGCTGCCCAAAGGCGATGATGGCATGCTACGCTCGACGTCTTTCGACCGTGTTTGCAGTCAAAGGGCGATGATGGCATGCCATGCCCGACGCAGTCCAACTGTGTCAGCTAGTCAAAAGGCGATGATGGCATGCCATGCCCGATGTTGTTCAACCGTGTGTGCTACCTAGAGGCAATGATTGCATGCAATGCCCGACGTCGTTCGACCGTGTGTGTTGTCCAAAGGCGGCGATGTCATGCCACGCCCGACGTTGCCGACCGTGTGTGCAGTCCAAGGGCGATAATGTCATGCCATGCCTGACGTTGATGACCGTGTGTGCTGTCCAAGGGCGGTGATGTCATGCCACGCCCGACATTGCCAACCGTGTGTGTAGTCCAAGGGCGGTGATGGCATGCCAAGCCCGACGTTGCCGAGCGTGTGTGCTGTCCAAGGGCGGTGATGTCATCATGCCACGCCCAACGTTGCCGACCTTGTGTGCTGTCCAAGGGCGGTGATGTCATGCCATGCTTGACGTGGTTTGACCGTGTTTGCCGTCCAAGGGCTATGATGGCATGCCACGCCCGACGTCGTTTGACCGTCTGTGCTGCCCAAAGGCGATGATGGCATGCCACGCCTGACGTCATTTAACCATGTTTGCCGTCCAAGGGCTATGATGGCATGCCACGCCCGACGTCGATCGACCGTGTGTGCTGCCCAAAGGCGATGATGGCATGCCACGCCCGACATTGACAACCGTGTGTGCTGTCCAAGGGCGGTGATGTCATGCTACGCTCGAAGTTACCGACCGTGTGTGTTGTCCAAGGGAGGTGATGTCATGCCACGCCCGACATTGCCGACCGTGTGTGTTGTCCAAGGGCGATGATGGCATGCCACGCCCGATGCCGTCCGACCGTGTGTGCTGTCCAAGGGTTATGATGGAATGCCACGCCCGACGTCGGCCGACCGTCACTGCTGTCCAAAGGCGATGATGGCATGCCACGCCCGACGTTGTCCGACCGTGTGTGCTGTCCAAGGGATATGATGGCATGCCACGGCCGACGACGGCCGACCGTCTGTGCTGTCCAAAGGCGATGATGGAATGCCATGCCCGACGCCGTCCGACCGTGTGTTTTGTCCAAGGGCTATGATGCGACCGTCTGTGCTGTCCAAGGGCGATGATGGCATGCGACGCCCGACGCCGTCCGACCGTCTGTGCTGCCCAAGGGCGATGATGGCATGCCACGCCCGACACCGTCCGACTGTCTATGCTGCCCAAAGGCGATGATGGCATGCCACACCCGACGTCGTTCGACCATGTTTGCCGTCCAAGGGCGAAGATGGCATGCCACACCCGACGCCTTCCGACTGTGTCACCTAGTCCAAAGGCGATGATGGCAGGCCACGCCCGACGTCGTTCGAACGTGTGTGCTTCCCAAAGATGATGATGACATGCCACGCCAGACGTCATTCGATCGTTTGTGCTGCCCAAAGTCGATGATGGCATGCCACGCCCGACGTCGTTCGACCGTGTGTGCTTCCCAAAGGCGATGATCGCATGCTACGCTCGACGTCGTTTGACTATGTGCTGCCCAAAGGCGATAATTGCATGCCACGCCCGACGCCGTCCGACCACCTGTGTTGCACAAGGGCGATGATGGAATGCCACGCCCGACGTCGTTTTACCGATTGTGCTGCCCAAAGGCGATGATGGCATGCCACGGCCGACGTCGTTTCACCGTGTGTGCTGCCCTAAGTCGATGATGGCATGCCACGCCCGACGTCGTTCGACCGTGTATGCTGTCCAAAGACGGTGATGGCATGTCACGCCAGACATCGTTCGACCGTTTGTGCTGCCCAAAGGCGATGATGGTATGCCACACCTGACGTCATTCTACCGTGTTTGCCATACAAGTGCTATGATGGCATGCCACGCGCGAGGTCGTTTGACCGTGTGTGCTACCGAATGGCGATGATGGCATACCACGCCCGACGTCATCCGTCCGTGTGTGCTGTCTAAATGCGGCGATGTCATGCCACGTTCGACGTTTCTGACCGTGTGTACTATCCAAGTGCGGTGATGCCATGCAATGCCCGATGTTGACGACCGTGTGTGCTGTCCAAGGGCAGTGATGTTATGCCACGCCCGATGTCGTTCGACCGTGTGTGCTTCCCAAAGGCAATGATGGCATGCCACGCCCGACGTCGTTCGACTGTGTGTGATACCCAAAGGCGATGATGGCATACCACGCCCGACGCCGTCCGACCGTCAGTGCTGCCCAAAGGCGATGATTGCATGCCACGCTCGACGTCGTTTGATCGTGTTTGCAGTCAAAGGGCGATGATGGCATGCCACGCCCGACGCTGTCCGACTGTGTCAGCTAGTCAAAAGGCGATGATGGCATGACATACCCAATGTCGTTCAACCGTGTGTTCTGCCTAGAGGCGATGATTGCATGCCACGCCCAACGTCATTCGAACGTGTGTGTTGTCCAAAGGCGGCGATGTCATGCCACGCCCGACGTTGCCGACCGTGTGTGCAGTCCAAGGGCGATAATGTCATGCCACGCCCGACGTTGATGACCGTGTGTGCTGTCCAAGGGCGGTGATGTTATGCCACGCTCGACATTGCCAACTGTGTGTGTAGTCCAAGGGCAGTGATATCATGTCAAGCCCGATGTTGCCGAGCGTGTGTGCTGTCCAAGGGCGGTGATGTCATCATGCCATGCCCAACGTTGCCGACCTTGTGTGCTGTCCAAGGGCGGTGATGTCATGCAACGCTTGACGTCGTTTGACCGTGTTTGCTGTCCAAGAGCTATGATGGCATGCCACGCCCGACGTCGTTCGACCGTCTGTGCTGCCCAAAGGCGATGATGGCATGCCACGCCTGACGTTGACAATCGTGTGTGCTGTCCAAGGGCTATGATGGCATGCCACGCCCGATGTCGTTTGACCGTTTGTGCTTCCCAAAGGCGATGATGGCATGCCACGCCCGACGTTGACAACCGTGTGTGCTGTCCAAGGGCGGTGATGTCATGCCACGCTCGAAGTTACCGATCGTGGGTGCTGTCCAAGGGAGGTGATACCATGCCACGCCCGACATTGCCGACCGTGTGTGTTGTCCAAGGGCGGTGATGTCATCATGCCACGCTTGACGTTGCTGACCGTGTGTGCTATCCAAGGGCGGTGATGTCATGTCACGCCTAACGTCCGACCGTGTGTGCAGTCCAAGGGCGGTGATGTCATATCACGCCCGACGTTGCCGACCGTGTGTGCAGTCCAAGGGCGGTGATGTCATGCCATGCCCGACGTTGACGACCTTGTGTGCTGTCCAAGGGCGGTGATGTCATGCCACGCCCGACGTTGCAAACCGTGTGTGCAGTCCAAGGGCGGTGATGTCATGCCACGCCCGACGTTGCCGACTATGTGTGCTGTCCAAGGGCAGTGATGACATCATGCCACGCCCGACGTTGCCAACCATGTGTGTTGTCCAAGGGCGGTGATGTCATGCCACGCCCGACGTCGTCCGACTGTGTGTGCTGCCCAAATGCGATGATGGCATGCAACGCCCGACGTGGTTTGACCGTGTGTGATGCCCAAAGGCGATGGTGGCATGCCATGCCTGACGTTGTTTGACCGTATTTGTCATCCAAGGGCTACGATGGCATGCCACGCCCGACGTCGTTTGACCTTGTGTGCTTCCCAAAGGCGATGATGGCATGCCACGCCCGACGTCGTCTGACCATGTGTGCTATCTAAAGGCGGCGATGTCATGCCACGCCCGATGATTATGACCGTGTGTGCAGTCAAAGGGAGGTGATGTCATGCCACGCCCGACGTTGCCAACCGTGTGTGCAGTCCAAGGGCGCTGATGTCATCATGCCACGCCCGACGTTGTCGACCGTGTGTGTTGTCCAAGGGCGGTGATGTCATGCCACGCCCGACATCGTCGACATGTTTTTTCAAGCTCCCAACGGCGTAGCACGGACAAGTCATGCATGCCATCGAGCGCCCATGCAGCACGCCTACTAAGCCCACAGGACGCCCATGATGTCCGCCTGTTTTTGCCTCAGTTTCCCCGCAGACGTCGCGGGCGTGTTTTTGTAAACTCCCAACAGTGTAGCACGGACGAGCCATGCATGCCGTCAAGTGCCCACGCAGCACGCCTAGTAAGCTCACAGGACGCCATCGACGTCCGCCTGCCTTCGCATCAGCCGCCCCGCAAACGTCGCTAGCATGTTTTTATAGACGCCCAACGACGTAGCACGGACGATCCATGCATGTCGTCAAGAGCCCAGGCAGCACGCCTACAAATCTCACAGGACGCCTTCGACGGTTGCCTGCCTTTGCCTCACTCGACCCATCAACATCGCCGCGTGTTTTAATAAATGCCCAACGACGTAGCACTGACAAACCATGCATGCATTCAAGCGCCCATGCAGCACGCCTGCTAAGCCCACGGGACGCCTATGTCGTGTGCCTGCCTGCGCCTCAGGCTGCCTTTAACACCTCTACCCCCTTATATATGCATAAAAAAGTTTTACCCATGTGACAGGAGTAGACATGGATTTTCCAGAGAATCTTTATGGAAATGTACAACCCAAATATGCACGTTCTAAGGTACAAACACACATCATCTTTCATAAATGACCTTTATATATATATAAAAATATTTTTCAACATTTTTTTCAAAAATTCTGAAAAATTAGTAATAAATTAATAAAAAATAGGGAAAGTATCGAAAAAATATGAAATCAACTCCAAAAATTCACAAATAAATATGGGAACCTTAAAATAAAAAATTTAATAAACTTTATTTTTTAAAATGAGACGTAAAAAATAAAAAAGCGTAAAAATAAATTATAAAATAATGATTATAAGTCGGAAAAATATGGAAATGCTCGAAAACAATTCTAACATGCTAAATTAATGATAATATATATATATATATATATATATATATATATTTGCACAAAAAAAGATGTTTCAATATCGTACAAACCATAAAAGTAACGAAAATGATGCGAAAGAGCCACGTTAGGGGAAACGTTAGAGAATAGATTATGGAAAGTAGAGGAATATGTTTGTTATGCATGGAGGTTGTTTCAAAATCCTTTGATTTATGTACGGCATGAACATCCGCATGTTTTGTTTAGAACTCGAACAATGTCACGCAAGCCACGACCGATGCGGGAAGGCCACGGCCGACCGTTGTGTGCAGGCACGTCCGACGACGGCCGACCGTTTGTGATGTCCAAGGGCTATGATGGCATGCCACGCCCGACGATGGCCGACCGTCTGTGCTGGTCCAAGGGCGATGATGGCATGCAGCGCCCGACGCCGTCCGACCGTGTGTGCTGTCCAAGGGCTATGATAGCGTGCCACGCCCGACAACGGCCGATTGTCTGTGCAGTCCAAAGGCGATGATGGCATGCCACGCCCGAAGCCGTCCGACCGTGTGTGCTATCCAAGGGCTATAATAGCATGGCACGCCCGACGACGGCCGACCGTCTGTGCTGTCCAAGGGCAGTGATGGCATGCGACGCCCGACGCCGTCCGACCGTCTATGTTGCCCAAGGGCGATGATTGCATGCCACGCCCGATGCCGTTCGACCGTGTTTGCCGTCTAAGGGCGATGATGGCATGCCACGCCCGACGCTGTCCGACTATGTCAGCTAGTCCAAAGGCGATGATGGCATGCCACGCCTAACGTCGTTCGACCGTGTGTGCTGCCCAGAGGTGATCATGGCATGCCAGGCCTGACATCGTTGGACCGCGTGTGCTGCCCAAAGGCGATGATGACATGCCACGCTCGACGTCGTTCGACCGTGTGTGCTGCTAAAAGGCGATCATAGCATGCCACGCCTGACGTCGTCCGACTGTGTGTGCCGGCCAAAGGCGATGATGGCATGCAACGCCCAACTTCGTCCAACCGTTTGTGCTGCCCAAAGGCGATGATGGCATGACATGCCCAAAGTCGTTCGACCATGTTTGCCGTCCAAGAGCGATAATGGCATGCCACGACCGACGTTGCCGACCGTGTGTGCTTTCCAAGGGTGGCGATGTCATGCCACGCCTGACGTTGCCGACCGTGTGTGCTGTCCAAGGGAGGCGGTGTCATGCCACGTCCGACGTTGCCGACTGTGTGTGCAGTCCAAGGGCGGTGATGTCATGCCACGCCCGACGTTGACGACCGTGTGTACTGTCCAAGGGCGGTGATGTCATACCATGCCTGACGTTGCCGACCGTGTGTGCAGTCCAAGGGCGGTGATGTCATGGCACGCCCGACATTGCCGACCGCGTGTATTGTCCAAGGGCGATGATGTCATCATGCCACACCCGATGTTGCCGACCGTGTGTGCTGTCCAAGGGAGGTAATGTCATGCCACGCCCGACGTCGTTGGTATGTTTTTGCAAGCTCCCAACGGCTTAGGATGGACAAGCCATGCATGCCATCAGGCGCCCACGCAGCACGCCTACTAAACCCACATGACGCCCTTGACGTCTGCCTGCTTTTGCCTCAGTTTCCCTGCAAATGTCGCTAGCATGTTTTTGTAGACGCCCAATGACGTATCACGGATGAGCCATGCATGCCATCAAGCGCCCACGCAGCACGCCTACAAATCCCACAGGACGCCCTCGACGTCCGCCTGCCTTTGCCTCACTCGACCCATCGACGTCGCCGACATGTTTATATAAACGCCCAATAGCGTAGCACGGACAATCAAGGGCAGTGATGTCATCATGCCACGCCCGACGTTGCCGACCGTGTGTGCTGTCCAAGGGCGG
Source organism: Solanum pimpinellifolium (assembly GCA_034621305.1). Classification (NCBI taxonomy): domain Eukaryota; kingdom Viridiplantae; phylum Streptophyta; class Magnoliopsida; order Solanales; family Solanaceae; genus Solanum; species Solanum pimpinellifolium. Next base: position 17,616,302 of record CM067870.1, on the reverse strand, counting down.
TGATGTCATGCCATGCCCAACGTCGTCCAACCGTGTGTGCTGCCCAAAGGCCATGATGGCATGCAATGTCCGACGTCGTTCGACCGTGTGTGTTTCCCAAAGGCGATGATGGCATGCGACGCCCGAAGTCGTTCGACCGTGTATGCTGTCCAAAGGCGGTGATGGCATGCCACGCCTGACGTCGTTCAACCGTGTTTGCCGTCCAAGGGCTATGATGGCATGCCACGCCCGACGTCGTTCGACTGTTTGTGCTGCCCAAAGGAGATGATGGCATGCCATGCCTGACGTCGTTTGACCGTGTTTGCCGTCCAAGAGCTATGATGTCATGCCACGCCCGACGTTGCCGACCGTGTGTGCAGTCCAAGGGCGGTGATGTCGTGTCACGCCCTACATTGCCGACCTTATGTGCTGTCCAAGGGCGATGATGTCATGTCATGCTCGACGTTGCCGACCGTGTGTGCAGTCCAAGGGCGGTGATGTCATGCAACGCCCGTCGTTGCGACCATGTGTTCTATCCGTGGGCGGTGATGTCATGCCACGCTTGACGTCGTCTGATCGTGCCTTGGCTTTGGCCGCCCCCCAATCCACGCTAGTCCATGCCCTGAGTTGATCGGCGGACCGGCTCGTCACCGTTCCACATCCGACCGGTGCGCATCGCCGGCCCCTATCTGTTTCCCTCCCCACAATTTCAAGCACTCTTTGACTCTCTTTTCAAAGTCCTTTTCATCTTTCCCTCGCGCTACTTGTTCGCTATTGGTCTCTCGCCAGTATTTAGCCTTGGACGGGATTTACCGCCCGCTTCGGGTTGCATTCCCAAACAACCTGACTCGTAGACAGCGCCTCGTGGTGCGACAAGGTCCAAGCACAACGTTGTTCTCACCCTCTCCGGTGTCCCCTTCCAGGGGACTTGGGCCCGGTCCGCTGCTGAGGACGCTTCTCCACACTACAATTCAAACGACGGAGCCGCCTGATTCTAAGGCTGGACTGTTCCCGGTTGGCTCGTCATTACTAGTGGAATCCTTGTAAGGTTCTTTTCCTCCGCTTATTGATATGCTTAAATTCAGCGGGTAATCCCACCTGACCTGGGGTCGCAGTCGAAGCGCCTGGTGAGGCGCGGTGAGGGTCGAGGAGTCCAGACGCGCGACGGGCTGTAGCAGCGACAATAAGAGAGAGTTGAGTTTCAACCACCACTTGTCGCGATGTCTGTCGACGTGGACTCGCATTTAGGTCGGCCGCGCGCTTGGGGCGCACGGGTGGCCAGATTCGGCCCCCGCGCTAAGACTTGGGGGGGGGGGGAGACGCGATGCGTGACTCCTAGGAAGACGTACCCTCAGCCAAATCGCTTCGGGTGCAGCTTGCGTTCAAAGACTCGATGGTTCACGGGATTTTGCAATTTACACCAAGTAGCGCATTTCGCTACGTTCTTCATCGATGCGAGAGCCGAGATATCCGTTGTCGAGATTCATTTGTGTTTACAGAGCAGCGTGCTTCCCCCCGCACGATCCGCGAATGGGGCGCGAGGGGGAGAGCTGTCAATTGTAGTATTCCTTGGCGCTTTCCACGCCGGGGTTCGTTGGTTGACCAAAGAGCTTGCGCGCCGCGGGCGACGGGAGAGAGGCGCGCGACTAGCAAGCGCCGCCCCCTGTGTATAAAATGAGTTTGTGGGTCGTTCTGCTGTGCAGGTTTCGACAATGATCCTTCCGCAGGTTCACCTACAGAAACCTTGTTACAACTTCTCCTTCCTCTAAATGATAAGGTTCAATTGACTTCTCGCGACGTCGCGGGCAGCGAACCGCCCACGTCGCCGCGATCCGAACATTTCACTGGATCATTCAATCGGTAGGAGTGACGGGCGGTGTGTACAAAGGGAAGGAATGTAGTCAACGCGAGCTGATGACTCGCTCTTACAGGAATTCCTCGTTGAAGACCAACATTTGTAATGAACTATCTCCATCACGATGAAATTTCAAAGATTACCCGGGCTTGTCGGCCAAGGTTATAAACTCGTTGAATACATCAGTGTAGAGCGCGTGCGGCCTAGAACATCTAAGGGCATAACAGACCTGTTATTGGCTCAAACTTCCGCGGCCTAAAAGGCCATAGTCCCTCTATGAAGCTGGTCGCGAAGGGATACCTCCGCACATAGCTAGTTAGCAGGCTGAGGTCTCGTTCATTAATAGAATTAACCAGACAAATCACTCCACCAATTAAGAACGGCCATGCACCACCACCCATAGAAACAAGAAGAGCTCTCAGTCTGTCAATCCTTACTATGTCTGGACCTGGTAAGTTTCCCCATGTTGAGTCAAATTAAGTCGCAGGCTCACTCCTGGTGGTGCCCTTCTGTCAATTCCTTTAAGTTTCATCCTTGCGAGCATACTCCCCCTGGAACCTAAAAACTTTGATTTCTCATAAGGTGCCGGCGGAGTCCTAAAAGCAACATTCGCCGATCCCTAGTCGGCATCGTTTATGGTTGAGACTAGGACGGTATCTGATCGTCTTCGAGCCCCCAACTTTCGTTCTTGATTAATGAAAACATCCTTGGAAAATGCTTTCGCAGTTGTTCGTCTTTCATAAATCCAAGAATTTCACCTCTGACTATGAAATACGAATGCCCCCGACTGTCCCTGTTAATCATTACACCGATCCCGAAGGCCAACGTAATAGGACCGAAAACCTATAATGTTATCCCATGCTAATGTATACAGAGCGTAGTGTCACGGACCTAGAGAATCTGACAAGACTCTGTGCGGCACTTGACAACTTACTCACGATTCTTTCACGATCTCGTAAGCTCAAGTCAGCCTTTCTACTCGGAACGCTAAGAGAATTAGAAGAAAGACAAAGACAGAACTTTGGAAGAGAGGACTTGTATTTTATTATTCAGTTGATAGATGATTTATAAATACAATGACTCTCCTATTTATACAATTCTCTAGGCCTAAGAGTAAATAAATGCTGCTATACAAGTCCCTAAGTACATGCACTCAATACATGTTCTACATTCCTAGAAAATGTCTCTAGATCTTCCAAAAGGCTCCTAGAATTCTCTAGTCTGCCCCATGAATATAGAAGGCTCTAGAGTCTTGCACAAGCCTCTCCAAGGCTATTGGACCGCCTGCCCACTTCGTATGTTGTGAACTTGCTGGAAAGGTGGCGGGACGTCACAATCTCCCCCACCTAATGATGCGACGACCGCATCGCATTGCGACTGTATCGGTGTCAAGTTTTGTCGTGCGATCATCAACTCGCGTACTGGGTCAATCCCCTCGAGTAGCCTCTTCAGCGATTGCCCGATCTTTCGAACTTCCTCCTTCATAGGATGCAAGTGCCTCAGCGGCTTCTTTTTCATCGCGGCAGTGTTCCTTCTTGGAACCCTCTTCGTGCGTGGTGGCAAGGACTTTTCAGCATCATTGTCTTCTCCCAAACTTGCAATGGTTGCTGCTGATGTTAACTTCACGTCGACCCTTTCGAGCTTCATGGCCGTCAGCTGGATTTGTCCCTCCATCTTCTGTGCCTTTTCCATGGGAACCATACATTTTCCTCCTTTCTCCATGATCATCAATTGTTGGAGATAAGGATCGATCATAGTATGACACTGCTAGAAGAACTCCTGCCCAAGAATAATATCATAGATATCTAAGGGAGCGACGATGAACTTGGTTTTTCCTTGCCAGTCGCTTATCGTGATGCTCACTCCGTGCGCAACTCCATCCACAGGAGTTGGTGGTGCATTGACCGTCTTGAGTTGGATGTTGGTTGGACTATAACGCAACCCCAACCTCATTGCTGCCGTCTTGGCCTCTGCACCATTGTAAACCAACACACGAGCACGTTTCCCATTGATCGTGATGTCGACACATTGAGCGCATGCTTTAGACATAGCAAGCCCCTGCTCCGCATGCTTCGGCTTCGCTTGCCTTGGCTTCTCTTGCCTTGTCGTCTTTTATGGTTTCTTGGTGACAGCTCCGCATAGACTTATCAAGCCCAACTGCTTAGTCTCCTTGACTTCATCTTCTTCTTGGGCTTCCTTTTCCTTCCGCTCTCGTAGGATAGCACCAAGACTCTTCAGTTCATGGCACTTTGCATAACTATGCGCCCGGCTGCATATGTAGTAACCATCTCCCTTGGCAACCTATTTCCTCACCGTGTAGCAACGATCTCCGGATTTCTTGTCGTTGGACCTATAGGTTTCACGCCTGTGAGGCCGTTGCTCCTCGCCTCGCCTCTTGGGTTGTGGCCGTTGCTCCTCGCCTTCGCCACAATCTTCCCCACTGCCATCATGACTACCTTCATTGTCGTCATCCTCGGCACTGTGAGACTTCTCCTGCCAGAAGTCTGTCAAGGCTTCAGCCTACGTGATGGCTTCATCAATAGTCCCGATTTGTCGCCGCTCCAACTCCGTTCTTGCCCAACTTTGCAGCCCATCCAAGAAGTGGAACAACATATCTTCATCCATGAGGTTGGGAATCTGAAGCGTAAGGGATGTGAACTCCCGCACATACGCGCGTATGCTCCCCTTTTGCTTTAACTCCCTAAACTTGCGCTTTGCCTCATAAATGACGTTGTTAGGGAGAACGCCTTCTAGAACTCGTCGCGGAATTTCTCCCACGTGTTCATAGTGCATGTCCCCTTCTTGATGTCGAACTCTTTACGCCTCCACCATAGCATGGGCATCTCAAAAAGATACAACACAGCAGCGTTGATCTTGTTCACATCACTTCGTACCCGATTACACTTGAAGTAATTCTCCAAGTACCATAGGAAATTCTCCACCTTCTGTGTGTCGCAGACGCCTTTGAACATAGGTGGCCTAGGAGCCTCAACTCTGGCTTCCCTTTCCCGGTCAAGTGATGTGGATCCACCAACCTCCCTATCTTCCTTGAGTGCTTCCCTTTGGGTTCACCCCGCGCATGGGATGCGAGGGGCGAGAGGCGACCGTTTGCACGTGCACAATTCCTAGGCATTAGGTATGCAACACAGGAATCCGACATCCGACCAGCCTAGATTGTGCTTCATCTGCCACGGAATTGGCATGCGATTTAGGACGTCGCTGCTCGAAGTAGGGATCCAACCTAACCACACATGCTTAATACCACTCATGCGTCGTACGTGAATAGCTCTGTAAATGCACGCCCGAAATCCACCCCACTGCCCGACATGAGATGTCGTGCGACGACGCCGATGCCTTCTTTGCAAGGTAATTTGCGCGCCTGCTGCCTTCCTTGGATGTGGTAGCTGTTTCTCAGGATCCCTCTCCGGAATCGAACCCTAATTCTCTGTCACCCGTCATAACCATGGTAGGCCACTATCCTACCATCGAAAGTTGATAGGGCAGAAATTTGAATGATGCGTCGCCGGCACGATGGACGTGTGATCTGTCGAGTTATCATGAATCATCGCAGCAACGAGCAGAGCCAGTGTCGACCTTTTATCTAATAAATGCATCTCTTCCAAAAGTCGGGGTTTGTTGCACGTATTAGCTCTAGAATTACTACGGTTATCTTAGTAGTAGATACCATCAAACAAACTATAACTGATTTAATGAGTCATTCACAGTTTCACAGTCTGAATTTGTTCATACACATGCATGGCTTAATCGTTGAGACAAGCATATGACTACTGGCAGGATCAACCAGGTAGCATTCCTCAATGACACCGCGCGCCTTATGAGCCTGGCGCGCCCTTTCGGGCACGGTCGGGTCCTAGGCGAGCGCGGCAGTCATTCGCAAGGAGCATTTGTTTTGGGCAGAAAGAAGCCGGTGAAGGCCCCATGCCCACTGCATCTACCGTATCATAGAATTTGAGGCGCCGCTCATGGACCACGCCATCGCACGACAAAGCGAGGGAAGTAGTGGGACGCGAGAGCGTCTTTTGGGTTCGCCCCGCTCATCTTCCTTGAGTGCTTCCGTTTGGGTTCACCCCGCGAATGGGATGCGAGGGGCGAAAGACAACCGTTTGCACGTGCACAATTCCTAGGCATTAGGTATGTAACACAGGAATCTGACATCCGACTAGCCTAGATTGCGCTTCATCCGCCACGGAATAAGCATGCCAGTTAGGACGCCGCTGCTCGAAGTAGGGATCCAACCTAACCACACATGCTTAATACCACTCATGCGTCTTACGTGAATAGCTCTGTCAATGCACGCCCGACATCCACCCCGCCGCCTGACATGAGATGTTGTGCGACGACGTCGATGCCTTATTTGCAAGGCCAATGCTACCCCGCCGTTGCTCGCCTGCCCAAAGGAGTTGAGAATTTAATCACTGCCAAGATTGTTGGAGGAGGACCAAGTTTCACACAGGGGAACCGCCCACGACCGGACCTTCATAGCGTCTGGCCGCACATGGCCTTACGTGCTCCATGCATGCGACACCTAGAGTTAACAGGAGCTCTAGAACTCACCACTCGCTCGGAAGCACTGTCGTTTCCACACCAAACGCTATTATTAACCGATCTTGAGAAGTAACCTCGGAGCCGCATGTTCGCCACGCAGACGTCGCTGGCATGTTTTTGTAAGCGCCCAACGGCGTAGCACGGACGACCCATGCATGCCATCAAGTGCCCACACAGCACGCCTACTAAGCCCACAGGACGCCCGTGACATCCGCCTTGTAACTCTTCGGTCGCCCCGCAGACGTCGTCGGCATGTTTTTGCAAGCGCCCAACGACGTAGCACGGACGAGCCATGCATGCCAGCAAGCGCCCACGCAGCACGCCTATTAAGCCCACAGGACGCCCTTCACGTCCGCCTGGTTTCGCCTTGGTTGCCCCGTAGACGTCGCTGGCATGTTTTTATCGACGCCCAATGGCGTAGCACGGACGAGCCATGCATGCTTTCAATCGCCCACGCAGCACGCCTACTAAGCCCACAGGACGCCCATGACGTCCGCCTGCCACCGCCTCAAACGCCCCGCAGACGTCGCAGGCGTGTTTTTGTTAACGCCCAACAGCGTAGCACGGACGAGCCATGCATGACATCAAGCGCCCATGCAGCACGCCTACTAAGCCCACAAGACGCCCTCGACGTCCGCCTACCTTTGCCTCAGCCGCTCCGGAAACGTCGCTAGCATGTTTTTGTTTACGCACAACATCGTAGCATGAACGAGCCATGCATGCCGTCAAGCGCCCACGCAGCACGCCAACTAAGCCCACAGGACGCCCTTGACGTCCACCTTCCTTTGCCTCACTCAACCCATCGACGTCGCCGACGTGTTTTTATAAACGTCCAACGGCGTAGCACGACCAAGCCATGCATTCCATCAAGGGCCTATGCAGCACGCTTGCTAAGCCCATGGGACGCCTATGCCATCTGCCTGCTTGCGCCTCAGTCTGCCTCCAACACCTCAACCCCCTCATATATGCTTAAAAAAGTTTTACCCATGTGACAGGAGTAGACATGGATTTTCTTGAGAATCATAATGGAAATGTAGAACCCAAATATGCACGTTCTAAGGTACAACCACACATTTTTTTTTTGGAAAATTCAGAAAAATTAGTAATAAATTAATAAAAAATAGGCAAAATATCGAAAAATATGAAATCAACTCCGAAAATTCACAAATAAATATGGGAACCTTAAAATAAAAAATTTAATAAATTTTATTTCTTAAAAGAAGAAATAAAAAATAAAAAAGTGTAAAAATAAATTATAAAATAATGATTAAAAGTCGGAAATATACAGAAATGCTCGAAAACACTTCTAAACATGTTAAATTAATTTTACAATATATATTTGCACAAATAAAAGATTTTTCAATATCGTACAAATCGTAAAAGAAATGAAAATGATGCGAAAGAGCCACATTAGGCGGAAACGTTAGAGAATAGATAATGGAAAGTAGATGAATATGTTTGTTATGCATGGAGGTTGTTTCAAAATCCTTTGATTTATGTACGACATAAACATCCGCATGTTTTGTTTAGAACTCGAACAATGTCGCGCAAGCCACGACCGATGCAGGTAGGCCACTGCTGACCGTTCTGTGCAGGCACGTCCGACAATGGCCGATCGTTTCTGCTGTCCAAGGGCTATGATGGCATGCCACGCCCGACGATGGGCGACCGTCTGTGCTGGTCCAAGGGCGATGATGGCATGCCACGCCCGATGTTGTCCGACCGTGTGTGCTGTCCAAGGGCTATGATTGCATGCCACGCCCGACGATGCCGACCGTCTGTGCTGTCCTAAGGCGATGATGGCATGCCACGCCCGACGACGGCCGACCGTCTGTGCTGTCCAAGGGCGATGATGGCATGCGACGCCCGACCGTCTATGCTGCCCAAGGGCGATGATGGCATGCCACGCCCGACGCCGTCCGAGTGTCTGTGCTGCCCAAAGGCGATGATGGCATGCCACGCTCGACGTCGTTCAACCGTGTTTGCCGTCCAAGTGCGATGATGGCATGCCACGCCCGACGCCGTCCGACTATGTCACCTAGTCCAAAGGCGATGATGGACGGCCAAGCCGGACGTCGTTCGACCGTGTGTGCTTTCCAAAGGCGATGATGGCATGCCACGCAAGATGTCATTCGACCGTTTGTGCTGCCCAATGTCGATGATGGCATGCCACGCCCGACGTCATTCGACCGTGTGTGCTTCCCAAAAGCGATGATGGCTTGCCACGCCCGACGTCGTTTTACTGTGTGCTACCCAAAGGCGATGAAGGCATGCAACGTCTGGCGCCGTCCGACCGCCTGTGCTGCACAAAGGCAATGATGGCATGCCACGCCTGATGTCGTTTGACCGTTTGTGCTGCCCAAAGGCGATGATGGCATGCCACAGCCGACATCATTCGACCGTGTGTGCTTCCCAAAGTCGATGATGGCATACCACACCCGACGTCATTCGACCGTGTGTGCTGTCAAAAAGCGATGATGGCATGCCACGCCTGACATCGTTCTATTGTGTATGCTGGCCTAAGGCAATGATGTCATGCAACGCCCGACGCCGTCCCACCGTTTGTGCTGCCCAAAGGCAATGATGGCATGCATCGCCCGACGTCGTTCTACCATGTTTGCCGTCCAAGGGCGTTGATGGCATGCCACGCCTGACGCCGTCCAACTGCGTCAGCTAGTCCAAAGGCGATGATGGCATGCCACGCCCAACGTCGTTCGACCGTCTGTGATTCCCAAAGGCGATGATGGCATGCCTTGCCCGACATCGTTCGACCGTGTGTGCTGTCCAAAGGCGGTGATGGCATGTCACGCCTGACGTCCGACCGTGTGTTCTATAATAAGGCGGCGATGTCATGCCACGCCCGACGTTGCTGACTGTGTGTGCTGTCCAAGGGCGGGGATGTCATGCCACGCCTGACTTTGTCGATCGTGTGTGCAGTCAAAGGGCGGTAATGTCATGCCACGCCCGACGTTGCCAACCGTGTGTGTTGTCCAAAGGCGATGATGGCATGCCACGCCCGACGTCGTTCGACCGTGTGTGTTGCCCAAAGGAGATGATGGCATGCCACGCCCGACGTCGTTTGACCGTGTGTGCTGCCCAAAGGCAATGATGGCATGCCACGACCAACATCATTCGACTTTATGTGATGGTCAAAGGCGATGATGGCATGCAACGCCCGACACCGTCCGACCGTCTGTGCTGCCTAAAGGCGATGATGGAATGCCACGCCCGACGTCGTTCGACCATGTTTTTCGTCCAACGGCGAGGTTGGATGCCACGCTCGACGCCGTCCGACTGTCTGTGCTGCCTAAAGAGATGATTGCATGCCACGCCCGACGTCGTTCGACCGTGTGTGCAGTCCAAGGGTGTTGATGTTATGCCACGCCCGACGTTGCCGAGCGTGTGTGCTGTCCAAAGGCAGTGATGTCATCATGCCACGCCCGACGTTGCTGACCGTGTGTGCTGTCCAAGGGCAGTGATGTCATGCCACTCTCGACGTTGCCGACCGTGTTTGTTGTCCAAGGGCGGTGATGTTATGTCATTCCTGACGTTGCCGACCGTGTGTGCTATCCAAAGTCGATGATGGCATGCCACGCCCGCCGTCGTTCGACCGTGTGTGCTACCCAAAGGCGATGATGGCATGGCTTGCCCGACGTTGTTCGACTGTGTGTGTTGTCCAAAGGCGGTGATGGCATGTCGCGCCTGACGTCGTTCGACCGTGTTTGCCGTCCAAGGGCTATGATGTCATGCAACGCCCAACATTGTTAGACCGTTTGTACTGCCCAAAGGCGATGATGGCATGCCACGCCTTACGTCGTTAGACAGTGTTTGTCGTCCAAGGGCTATGATGGCATGCCACGCCCGACGTCGTTTGACCGTGTGTGCTGCCCAAAAGGCGATGATTGCACGCCACGCCTTACGTCGTTCGACTGTGTGTGCTGTCCAAAGGTAGCGATGTCATGCATCGCCCAATGATGCTGACCGTGTGTGCTGTCCAAGGGCGTATATGTTATGCCACACCCGACGTTGCCGACCGTGTGTGCAGTCCAAGGGCTGTAATATCATGCCACGCCCTACGTTGACGACCGTGTGTGTTGTCCAAGGGTGGTGATGTCATGCCACGCCCGATGTCGTCCGACCTTGTGTGCTGTCCAAAGGTGGCGATGTCATGCCACGCCCGACGTTGACGGCCGTGTGTTCTATCGAAGGGCGGTGATGTCATGCAACGCCTGACGTTGCCGACCATGTGTGCAGTCCAAGGGCGGTGATGTCATGCCACGCTCAACGTTGATGACCGTGTGTGCTGTCCAAGGGCGGTGATGTCTTCATGCCACGCCCGACATTGTCGACCGTGTGTGCTGTCCAAGGGCAGTGATGTCATGCCACGACCGACGTCGTCGGAATGTTTTTGCAAGCTCCCAACGGCGTAGCACGTACGAGCCATGTATGCCATTGAGCGCCCATGCAGCATGCCTACTAAGACCACAAGGACGCCCTTGACGTCCGCCTGCTTTTGCCTCAGTTTCCCCGCAGACGTCGCTGGCATGTTTTTGTTGACGCCCAGCGGCGTAGCACGGACGAACCATGCATGCCGTGAAGCGCCCACGTAACACGCCTACTAAGCCCACAGGACGCCATCGACGTCCGCCAGCCTTCGCCTCAGCCGCCTCGCAAACGTTGCTAGCATGTTTTTGTAGACGCCCTCGACGTCCGCCTACCTTTGCCTCACTCGACCCATCGATGTCGCCGACATGTTTTTATAAACGCCCAACAGCGTAGCACGGACAAGCCATACATGCCATCAAGCGCCCACGCAGCACGCCTGCTAAGCCCACGGGACGCCTATGTCGTCTGCCTGCCTGTGCCTCAGTCTAGCTTTAACACCTCTACCCCCTTATATATGCTTAAAAAAGTTTTACCCATGTGACAGGAGTAGACATGGATTTTCCAAGGAATCTTTATGGAAATGTACAACCCAAATATGCACGTTCTAAGGTACAAACACACATCATCTTTCATAAATGACCTTAATATATATAAAAAGAAAAAATTTCAACATTTTTTTTATTTTTTCGAAAATTCTGAAAAATTAGTAATAAATTAATAAAAAATAGGGAAAATATCGAAAAAATATGAAATCAACTCTGAAAATTCACAAATAAATATGGGAACCTTAAAATAAAAAATTAAATAAACTTTATTTTTTAAAATGAGACGTAAAAAATAAAAAAGCATAAAAATAAATTATAAAATAATGATTAAAAGTCGGAAAAATATGGAAATGCTCGAAAACACTTCTAAACATGTTAAAATAATGATAATATATATATTTGAACAAATAAAAGATGTTTCAATATCGTACGAATCGTAACAGTAATAAAAATGATGAAAAAGAGCCACGTTAGGCAGAAACGTTTGAGAATAGATTATGGAAATTAGATGAATATGTTTGTTATGCATGGAGGTTGTTTCAAAATCCTTTGATTTATGCACGGGATAAACATCCGCATGTTTTGTTTAGAACATAAACAATGTCACGCAAGCCACGATCGATGCGGGAAGGCCACAACCGACAGTTGTGCGCGCGCACGTCCGACGACGGCCGACCATTTGTGCTTTCCAAGGGCTATGATGTCATGCCAGGCCCGACGATGGCAGACCGTCTGTGCTGGTCCAAGGGCGATGATGGCATGCAGCGTCCGACGCCGTCCGACCGTGTGTGCTGTCCAAGGGCTATGATGGAATGCCATGCCCGACAAAGGCTAACCGTCTGCGCTGTCCAAAGGCGATGATTGCATGCCACGCCCAACGCCGTCCGACCGTGTGTGCTATCCAAGATCTATGATGGCAAGGCACGCCCGACGACGACCGACCTTCTGTGCTGTCCAAGGGCGATGATGGCATGCAAGGCCCAACGCCGTACGACCGTCTGTGCTGCCTAAAGGCGATGATGGGATGCCACGCCCGACGCCGTTCGACTGTCTCTGCTGCCCAAAGGAGTGATTGCATGCCACGCCTGATGTCGTTCGACCGTGTTTGCCGTCCAAAGGCAATGATGGCATGCCACGCCCGACTGTGTCAGCTTGTCCAAAGGCTATGATGGCATGCCACGCCCAACTTCATTCGACCGTGTGTGTTGCCCAGAGGCGATGATGGCATGACACGCCCGACGTCGTTCGACCGTGTGTGCTGCCCAAAGGCGATGATGGCATGCCACGCCCGACGTCGTTCGACTGTGTGTGCTGCCCAAAGGCGATGATGGCATGCAACGCCCGACGCTGTCCGACCTTCTGTGCTACCCAAAGGCGATGATGGCATGCCACGCCCGATGTCGTTTGACCATTTGTGCTGCCCAAAGGCGATGATGGCATGCCACGCCTGACGTCGTTTGACCGTGTTTGCCATCCAATGGGTATGATGACATGCCACGCCCAACGTCGTTCGACTGTGTGCGCTGCCCAAAGACGATAATAGCATGCCACGCCCGACGTCGTTCGACCGTGTGTGCTTTCCAAAAGCAGTGATGGCATGTCACGCCTGACGTTCGACCGTGTGTGCTGTCCAAAGGAGGCGATGTCATGCCACGCCCGACGTTGATGACGGTGTGTGCTTTCCAAGGGCGATGTCATGCCACACCCAATGTTTCTGACCGTGTGTGCAGTCCAAGGGCGGTAATGTCACGCCACGCTCGAGGTAGACGACCGTGTATGCTGTCCAAGGGTGGTGATGTCATGCCACGCCCGACGTTGCCGACCGTGTGTGCAGTCCAAGAGCGGTGATGTCATGCCACACCCGACGTTGCCGAGCGTGTGTGCTCTTCAAGGGCGTTGATGTCATCATGCCACACCCGATGTTGCCGACCGTGTGTGTTGTCTAAGGGCAGTGATGTCATGCCACGCCTGACGTCGTCTGACCATTGGTGCTGCCCAAAGGCGATGATGGCATTCCACGCCCGACGTCATTCGACTGTGTGTGCTGGCCAAAGGCGATGATGGCATGCAACGCCCGACGCTGTCCAACCGTCTGTGCTGCCCAAAGACAATGATGACATGCCACGCCCGACGTCGTTCGACCATGTTTGCCGTCCAAGGGAGATGAAGGCATGTCACGCCCGACGCCGTCTGACTGTGTCAGCTAGTCCAAAGGCGATAATGGCATGCCACGCCTGACGTTGTTCGACCGTGTGTGCTACCCATAGGCGATGATGGCATGCCACGCTAGACGTCGTTCGACTGTGTGTGCTGTCCAAAGGTGGAGATGGCATGTCACGCCTGACATCGTTCGATCGTGTTTGCCGTTCAAGGGATATGATGGCATGCTACGCACGACATCGTTCAACCGTTTGTGCTGCCCAAAGGCGATGATGGCATGCTACACCTGACGTCGTTCGACGGTATTTGTCGTCCAACGGCTATGATGGCATGACACGCCCGACGTCGTTCGACCGTGTGTGCTGCCTTAAGGCGATGATGGCATGCCACGCCTGACGTCGTCCGACCGTGTGTGTTGTCCAACGGCGGCGATGTCATGCCACGCCCGACGTTGCCGACCGTGTGTGCTGTCCAAGGGCGGTGATGTCATGCCACGCCCGACGTTGCCGACCGTGTGTGCAGTCCAAGGACGGTGATGTCATGCCACACCCGATGTTGACGACCTTGTGTGCTGTCCAAGGGCGGTGATGTCATGCCACGCCCGACGTTGCCGACTGGTGTGCAGTCCAAGGGCGGTGATGTCATGCCACGCCCGACGTTGCCGACCGTGTGTGCTGTCCAAGGGCAGTGATGTCATCATACCACGCCCGACGTTGCCGACCGTGTGTGCTGTCCAAGGGCGGTGATGTCATGCCACGCCCGACGTCGTCCGACCGTGTCTGCTGCCCTAAGGCGATGATGGCAAGCAACGCCCGACGTCGTTTGACCGTGTATGCTGCCGAAAGGCGATGGTGGCATGCCATGCCTGACGTCGTTTGACCGTTTTTACCGTCCAAGGGCTATGATGGCATGCCACGCCAGACATCGTTTGACCGTGTGTGCTGCCCAAAGGCGATGATGGGATGTCACGCCCTACGTCGTCTTACCGTGTGTGCTGTCCAATGGCAGCGATGTCATGCCACGCCCGACGTTGACGACCGTGTGTGCTATCGAAGGGCGGTGATGTCATGCCGCACCCGACGTTGCTGACCATGTGTGCAGTCCAAGGACGGTCATGTCATGACACGCTCGACGTTGCCGACCGTGTGTGCTGTCCAAAGGCGGTGATGTCATCATGCCACACCCGACGTTGTCGACCGTGTGTGCTGTACAAGGACGGTGATGTCATGCCATGCCTGACGTCATCTGCATGTTCTTGCAAGCTCCCAACAGCGTAGCACGGACGAGCCATGCATGCCATCGAGCGCCCATGCAGCACGCCTACTAAGCCCAAAGGACGCCCTTTACATCTGCCTGCTTTTGCCTCAGTTTCCCCGCAGACGTCGCTGGCATGTTATTGTTGACGCCCAACGGCGTAGCACGGACGAGCCATGCATGCAGTCAATCACCCACGCAGCACACCTACTAAGCCCACAGGACGCCCATAACGTCCGCCTTCCATCGCCTCAAATGCCCCGCAGACGTCGCAGCCGTGTTTTTGTAAACGCCTAACAGCATAACACGGATGAGCCATGCATGCCGCCAAGCGCCCACGCAGCACGCCTACTATGCCCACAGGACGCCATCGACGTCCGCCTGCCTTCGCCTCAACATGTTTTTGTAGACGCCCAACGACGTAGCACGGATGAGCCATGCATGCCATCAAGCGCCCACACAGAACGCCTACAAATCCCACCGGACGCCCTCGACGTCTGCCTTCATTTGCCTCACTCGACCCATCGACGTCGCCGACGTGTTTTTATAAACGCCCAACAGCGTAGCACGGACAAGCCATGCATGCCATCAAGAACCCACGCAGCACGCCTGCTAAGCCCATGGGACGCCTATGTCATCTGCCTGCCTGCGCCTCAGTCTGCCTTTAACACCTCTACCCCCTTATATATGCTTAAAAATGCTCTACCCATGTGACAGGAGTAGACATGTATTTTCCAGAGAATCTTTATGGAAATGTACAATCCAAATATGCACGCTCTAAGGTACAAACACACATCATCTTTCATAAATGACCTTAATATATATGAAAAAATATTTTTCAACATTTTTTTTATCTTTATTTTTTTCGAAAATTCAAAAAATTAGTAATAAATTAATAAAAAATATGGAAAATATTGAAAAATATGAAATCAACTTTTATAATTCACAAATAAATATGGGAACCTTAAAATAAAAACTTTAATAAACTTTATTTTTTAAAATGAGACGTAAAAAATAAAAAATATTAAAAATAAATTATAAAATAATGATTAAAAGTTGGAAAAATATGGAAATGCTCCAAAACACTTCTAAACATGTTAATTAATGATAATATATATATATTTGCACAAATAAAAGATGTTTTAATATCGTACGAACCGTAAGAGTAATGAAAATGATGCGAAAGAGCCACGTTTGGCAGAAACGTTTGAGAATAGATTATGGAAAGTAGATGAATATGTTTGATATGCATGGAGGTTGTTCAAAATCCTTTGATTTATGTACGGCATGAACATCCGCATATTTTGTTTAGAACTCGAACAATGTCATGCAAGCCACGATCGATGCGGGCAGGCCACGGCCAACCGTTGTGTGCACGCACGTCTGACGACGGCCGACCGCTTGTGCTATCCAAGGGCTATGATGGCATGCCACGCCTGACGATGGCTGACCGTCTGTGTTGGTCCAACAAAATGATGGCATGCAGCGCCCGACGCCGTCCGACCGTGTGTGCTGTCCAAGGGCTATGATGGCATGCCACGGCCGACGATGGCCGACCGTTAGTGCTGTCGAAAGGCGATGATGTCATGCCACGCTCGATGCTGTCCCACCGTGTGTGCTATCCAAGGGCTATGATGGCATGGCTCGCGAGACGACGGCCGACTGTCTGTGCTGTCCAAGGGCGTGATTGCATGCCACGCCGGACTTCATTCGACCGTGTTTGCCGTCAAAGGGCGATGATAGCATGCCACGCCTGATGTCGTCCGACTGTGTCACCTAGTCCAAACGTGATAATGGCATGCCACGCCCAACGTCGTTCGATCGTGTGTGCTGCCAGAGGCAATAATGGCATGCCACGCCCGACGTCGTACGACCGTGTGTGCTGCCCAAAGGCGATGATGGCATGCCACGTCCGACGTCGTTCGACCGTGTGTGCTGCCGTAAGGCGATGATGGAATGCCACGCCCAACATCGTTCGACCGTGTGTGCTTGCCAAAAGCGATGATGGCATGCAACGCCCGACATCGTACGACCTTCTGTGCTGCCCAAAGGCGATGATGGCATGCCACACCTGATGCCGTTCGACGATGTTTTCCGTCCAAGGGCTATGATGGCATGACACGCCCGACGTCGTTCGACCGTGTGTGCTGCCGAAAGACGATGATGGCATGCCACTCCCGACGTCGTTCGACCGTGTGTGTTGTCCAACGGTGGCGATTTCATGCCACACCAGACATTGCCGACCGTGTGTGCTGTCCAAGGGCGGTGATCCCATGCCACCCCCGACATTGATGACCTTGTGTGCTGTCCAAAGGAGGTGATGTCATGCCATGCCTGACGTTTCCGACCGTGTGTTCTTCCCAAAGGCGATGATGGCATGCCACGCCCGACGTCGTTCGACCGTGTTTGCCGTCCAAGGGCTATGATGGCATGCCATGCCCGACATTGTTCGACCATTTGTGCTACCCAAAGGCGATGATGGCATGCCACGCTTGACGTCATTCGACGGTGCTTGCCGTCCAAGGGCTATGATGGCATGCCACGCCCGACGTCATTCGACCGTGTGTGCTTCAATAAGGCAATGATGACATGCCACGCTCGACGTCGTTCGACCGTTTCTTCGGCCCAAAGGCGATGATGGCATGCCACGCCTGACATCGTTCGACCATGTTTGGCCGTCCAAGGGCTATGATGGCATGCCACACCCAACATCGTTCCACCGTTTGTGCTGCCCAAAGACGATAATGGCATGCCACGCCTGACATCGTTCGACCGTGTTTGCCATCAGAGGGCTATGATGGCATGCCAGGCGTGACGTCGTTCGACCGTGTGTGCTACCCTATGGTGATGATGGCATGCCACGCCCGACGTCGTCCGATTGTGTGTGCTGTTTAAAGGCGGCAATGTTATGCCACGCTCGACATTTCTGACCGTGTGTCTTGTCCAGGGGCGGTGATTTCATTCCCTGCCCGACGTCGTTCGACCGTGTGTGCTTCACAAAGTCGATGATGGCATGCCACGCCCGACGTCGTTCGACCGTGTGTGCTGTCCAAAGGCGGTGATGGCATGTCACGCCTGACATCGTTCGACCATGTTTTCCGTCCAAGGGCTATGATGGCATGCCACACCAAACATCGTTCGACCGTTTGTGCTGCCCAAAGGCGATGATGGCATGCCACGCCTTACATCGTTCGACCGTGTTTGCCATCCAAGGGCTGTGATGGCATGCCAGGCGCGACGTCGTTCGACCGTGTGTGCTACCCTATGGTGATGATGGCATGCCACGCCCGACGTCGTCCGATTGTGTGCGCTGTTTAAAGGCGGCAATGTTATGCCACGCCCGATGTTTCTGACCGTGTGTCTTGTCCAAGGGCGGTGATGCCATGCCATGCCGACATTGACGACCGTGTGTGCAATCTAAGGGCGGTGATGTCATTCCCTGCCCGACGTACTTCGACCGTGTGTGCTTCACAAAGTCGATGATGGCATGCCATGCCCGACAGTGTTCGACTGTGTGTACTACCCAAAGCCGATGATGGCATGCCACGCCCGACGCTGTCTTACCGTCAGTTCTGCCCAAAGGCGATGATGGAATGCCACGCCCGACTTCGTTACACCGTGTTTGCAGTCCTATGGCGATGATGGCATGCCACGCCTTACGCTATCTAACTGTGTAAGCTAGTCCAAAGGCGATAATGGCATGCCATGCCCGATGTCGTTCGACCGTGTGTGCTGCCCAAAGGCTATGATTGCATGCCACGCCCGACGTCGTTCGAGCGTGTGAGCATCCCTATGGCGATGATGGCATGCCACGCCCGACATCGTTCGACAGTGTGTGCTTCCAAATGGCAATGATGGCATGCCACGCCCGACGTCGTTCGACTGTGTGTGCTCTCCAAAGGCGATGATGGAATGCCACAACTCAGGCCGTCTGACCGTCTGTGCTTCCCAAAGGCGATGTTTGCATGCCACGCCCGACGTCGTTCGATCTTGTTTGCCGTCCAAGGCGATGATGGCATGCCACGCCTGACGCCGTCTGACTGTGTCATGTAGTCCAAAGGCTATGATGGCATGCCATGCCCGACATTGTTCGACCGTGTGTGCTGCCCAAATGCGATGATGGCATGCCACGCCTGACGTCGTTTGACCGTGGGTGCTGCCAAAAGTCGATGATGGCTTGCCACGCCGACGTCGTTTGACCGTGTGTGCTGTCCAAAGGCGTGATGGCATGTCACGACTGGCGTCGTTCGACCGTGTTTGTCGTCCAAGGGCTATGATGGCATGCCACGCCTGACATCGTTCGACCGTTTGTGCTGCCCAAAGGTGATGGTGGCATGGCCACCCCTGACGTCGTTTGACAGTGTTTGCCGTCCAAGGGCTATGATCGCATGCCACACGTGACGTCGTTCGACCGTGTGTTAGCCCAATGGCGATCATGCCACGCCTGACGTTGTCGACCGTGTGTGCTGTCCAAGGGAGGTGATGGCATTCCACGCCCGATGTTGCCGACCGTGTGTGCTGTCCAAGGGCGGTGATGTCATCCCACGGACGAGCCATGCATGCCGTCAAGTGCCCACGCAGCACGCCTACTAAGCCTAGAGGACGCCCATGACATCAGCCTACCACCACCTCAAACGCCCCGCAGACGTCGTCGGCATATTTTTGCAAGCTCCCAACGGCGTAGCACGAACGAGCCGTGCATGCCATCAAGCGCCCACGCAGCACGCCTACAAAGCCCACAGGACGCCCTTGACGTCCGCCTGCTTTTGCCTTTGTTTCCCCGCAGACGTCGCTGGCATGTTTTTGTTGACGCCCAATGGCGTAGCACAGACGAGCCATGCATGCAGTCAAGTGCCCACGCAACACGCCTACTAAGCCTAGAGGACGCCCATGACATCCGCCTATCACCGCCTCAAACTCCCCGCAGACGTCGCGGGTGTGTTTTTGTAAATGCCCAACAACGGAGCATGGACGAGCCATGCATGCCGTCATGTGCCCATGCAGCTCGCCTACTAAGCCCACAGGACGCCATCGACGTCCGTCTGCCTTCGCCTCAGCCGCCCCGCAAACGTCGCTAGCATGTTTTTGTAGACGCCCAACGACGTAGCACGGACGAGCCATGCATGCCGTCAAGCGCCCACGCTGCACGCCTACAAATCTCACAGGACGCCCTCGACGTACACCTTCCTTTGCCTCACTCGATCCATCGACGTCGGCGACGTGTTTTTATAAACGCCCAACGGCGTAGCACGGACAAGCCATGCATGCTATCAAGCGCCCACGCAGCACGCTTGCTATGCCCACGGGACGCCTATGTCATCTGCCTGCCTTCGCCTCAGGCTACCTTTAACACCTCTACCCCCTTATATATGCTTAAAAAAGTTTTACCCATGTGACAGGAGTAGACATGGATTTTCCAGAGAATCTTTATGGAAAAGTACAACCCAAATATGCACGTTGTAAGGTACAAACACACATCATCTTTCATAAATGACCTTAATATATATAAGAAAATATTTTTCAACATTTTTTTTATTTTTATTTTTTTTTCAAAAATTCGGAAAAATAGTAATAAATTAATAAAAATAGGGAAAATATCGAAAAAAATATGAAATCAACTCCGAAAATTCACAAATAAATATGGGAACCTTAAAATAAAAAATTTAATAAACTTTATTTTTTAAAATGAGACGTAAAAAATAAAAAAGCGTAAAAATAAATTAAAAAATAACGATTAAAAGTGGAAAAAATATAGAAATGCTAGAAAACACTTCTAAACATGTTAAATTAATGATAATATAAATATTTCCACAAATAAAAGATGTTTCAATATCGTACAAATCGTAAAAGTAACAAAAATGATGGGAAAGAGTCACGTTAGGCGGAAACGTTAGAGAATAGATTATGGAAAGTTGATGAATATGTTTGTTATGCATGGAGGTTTTTTCAAAATCGTTTGATTTATGTATGGCATGAACATCCACATGTTTTGTTTAGAACTCGAACAATGTCACGCAAGCCACGATCGATGCGGGCAGGCCACGACCGACCGTTGTGTGCAGGCACGTCCGACGATGGCCGACCGCTTGTGCTGTCCAAGGGCTATGATGGCATGCCATGCCCGACGATGGCCGACCGTCTATGCTGGTCTAAGGGCGATGATGGCATGCAACGCCGCGACGCCGTCCGACCGTGTGTGCTGTCCAGGGGCTATGATGGCATGCCACGGCGCCGACGACGGTCGACCGTCTGTGCTGTCCAAAGGCGATGATGGCTATGCCACGCCCCACGCCGTCCGACCGTGTGTGCTATCCAAGGGCTATGATGGCATGGCACGCCCGACGTCGGCCGACCATCTATGCTGTCCAAGGGCGATGATGGCATGCGACGCCCGATGCCGTCCGACCATGTGTGCTGCCAAGGGCGATGATGGCATGCCACGCCCAACGCCGTTTGACTCTCTGTACTGCCCAAAGGCGATGATTGCATGCCACGCCCGACGTCGTTCGACATGTTTCCCGTTCAAGGGCGATGATGGCATGCCACGCCCGACGGAGTCCGACTGTGTCAGCTAGTCCAAAGGCAATGATGGCATGCCACGCC
>CM067870.1:17551774-17594454 GCA_034621305.1 Solanum pimpinellifolium | reverse complement strand
CACATCATCTTTCATAAATGACCTTAATATATATAAGAAAATATTTTCAAAATTTTTTTTATTTTTTATTTTTTTCAAAAAATCAGAAAAATTAGTAATAAATTAATAAAAAATAGGGAAAATACGAAAAAAAATATGAAATCAACTCCGAAAAATTCACAAATAAATATGGGAACCTTAAAATAAAAAATTTAATAAAACTTTATTTTTAAAAATGAGGCGTAAAAATAAAAAAGCGTAAAAATAATTATCAAAAATAATGATTAAAAGTCGAAAAAAATATGGAAATGCTAGAAAACACTTCTAAACATGTTAAATAATGATAATATATATATTGCACAAAATAAAAGATGTTTCAATATCGTACAAATCGTAAAAGTACCAAAAATGATGGGAAAGAGCCACGTTAGGCAGAAACGTTAGAGAATAGATTATGGAAAGTTGATGAATATGTTTGTTATGCATGGAGGTTGTTTCAAAATCCTTTGATTTATGTACGGCATGAACATCCACATGTTTTGTTTAGAAGTCGAACAATGTCACGCAAGCCACGATCGATGCGGGCAGGCCACGACCGACCGTTGTGTGCAGGCACGTCCGACGATGGCCGACCGCTTGTGCTGTCCAAGGGCTATGATGGCATTCCATGCCCGACGATGGCCGATCGCTATGCTGGGTTCCAAGGGCGATGATGGCAATGCAACGCCCGACGCCATCCGAACGTGTGTGCTGTCCAAGGGCTATGATGGCATGCCACGCCCGACGACGGTCGACCGTCTGTGCTGTCCAAAGGCGATGATGGGCATGCACGCCCCACGCCGTCCGACCGTGTGTGCTATCCAAGGGCTATGATGGCATGGCACGCCCGACGACGGCCGACCATCTATGCTGTCCAAGGGCGATGATGGCATGCAACGCCCGATGTCGTCCGACCATGTGTGCTGCCAAGGGCGATGATGGCATGCCACGCCCGACGCCGTTCGACTCTCTGTGCTGCCCAAAGGCAATGATTGCATGCCACGCCCGCCGTCGTTCGACCATGTTTCCCGTCCAAGGGCGATGATGGCATGCCACGCCCGACGGAGTCCGACCGTGTCTGCTAGTCCAAAGGCAATGATGGCATGCCACGCCCAATGTCGCACGACCGTGTGTGCTGCCCAGAGGCGATGATGGCATGCCACGCTCGATGTCGTTTCAACCGTGTATGTTACCCAAAGGCGATGATGGCATGCCACGCCGACGTCGCTCGACCGTGTGTGTGCTGCCCAAAGGCGATGATGGCATGCCAAGCCCGACATCGTTCGGCTGTGTGTGCTGGCCAAAGGCGATGATGGTATGCGACGCCCGACGCCGTTCGACCTTCTGTGCTGCCCAAAGGCGATGATGGCATGCCACGCCTGACGTCGTTTGACCCTGTTTGCCGTCCTAGGGCTATGATGGCATGCCACGCCCGACGTCCTTCGACCGTGTGTGCTTCCCAAAGGAGATGATGGCATGCCACGCCCGACGTCATTCGACTGTGTGTGTTGTCCAAAGGCGGTGATGGCATGTCACGCCTGACGTCCGACCGTGTGTGCTGTCCAAAGGCGGCGATGTCATGCCACGCCCGACGTTGCTGACCGTGTATGCTGTCCAAGGGTTGTGATGTCATGCCACGCCCGATGTTGCTGACTATGTGTGCAGTCCAAGGGCGGTAATGTCATGCCACGCCTGACGTTGACGACTGTGTGTACTGTCCAAGGGCGGTATTGTCATGCCACGCCTGACATTTCCGACCGTGTGTGCAGTCCAAGGGCGGTGATGTCATGTCAGGCTCGACGTTGCCGAGCGTGTGTGCTGTCCAAGGGTGGTGATGTCATCATGCCACGCCCGACGTTGACGACGGTGTGTACTGTCCAAGAACGGTGATGTCATTTCACGCCCGACGTTGCCAACCGTGTATGCTGTCCAAGGGCGATGATATCATCATGCCACGCCCGACGTTGTCGATCGTGTGTGCTGTCTAAGGGCGGTGATTTCATGGCATGCCCGACGTCGTCTGACCGTGTGTGTTGCCCTAAGGCGATGATGGCATGCAATGTCAGACGTCGTTCGACCGTGTGTGCTGCCCAAAGGCGATGATGGCATGCGATGCCCAAAGTCGTTCGACCGTGCATGCTGTCAAAAGGCGGTGATGGCATGCCATGCCTGACGTCGTTTGACCGTATTTGCCGTCCAAGGGCTATTATGGCATGCCACGCCTGACGTCGTTCCACCGTGTGTGCTGCCCAAAGGCGATTGATGGCATGCCATGCCCGACGTCGTCCAACCGTGTGTGCTGTCCAAAGGAGGCGATGTCATGCCACGCCCGACGTTGCCGACCGTATGTGCTGTCCAACGGCGGTGATGTCATGCCACACTCGACGTTGCTGACCGTGTGTGCAGTCCAAGGACGATGATATCATGCCACGCCCGACATTGCCGACCTTATGTGCTGTCCAACGGCTATGATGGCATGCAGCGCCTGACGCCGTCCGACCGTGTGTGCTCTCCAAGGGCTATGATGGCAATCCACGCCCGACGTTGTCGACCGTGTGTGTTGTCCAAGGGCGGTGATGGCATGCCACGCCCGACGTCGTTCGACCATGTTTGCCGTCAAAGGGTGATGATGGCATGCCACGCCCGACGCCATCCAACTGCGTCAGCTAGTCCAAAGGCGATGATGGCATGCCACACCTGACGTCGTTCGACCATTTGTGCTACCCAAAAGCGATGATGGCATGCAATACCCGACGTCGTTCGACCGTGTGTGCTTTCCATAGGCGGTGATGGCCTGTCACGCTTGACGTTGTTCGACCGTATTTGCCGTCCAAGGGCTATGATGGCATGCCATGCCCGACATTGTTCGACCATTTGTGCTGCCCAAAGGCGATGATGGCATGCCACGCTTGACGTCATTCGACGGTGTTTGCCATCCAAGGGCTATGATGGCATGCCACGCCCGATGTCGTTCGACCGTGTGTGCTGCCCAAAGGGGATGATGGCATGCCACGCCCGACGTCGTTTGACCGTGTGTGCTGCCCAAAGTTGATGATGGCATGCCACGCCCGACGTCGTTCGACCGTGTGTGCTGTCCAAAGGCGGTGATGGCATGTCACGCCTGACGTCGTTCGACTGTGTTTGCCGTCCAAGGGCTATGATGGCATGCCACGCGTGACGTTGTTCGATCGTGTGTGCTAGCCAATGGCGATGATGGCATGCCACGCCCGGCGTCGTCCGATTGTGTGTGTTATATAAAGGCGGCGATGTTATGCCACGCCCGACGTTTCTGACCGTGGGTACTGTCCAAGGGCGGTGATGCCATGCCATGCCCGACGTTGACGACCGTGTGTGCTATCCAAGGGCGGTGATGTCATGCCCTTCCCGACGTTGTTCGACCGTGTGTGCTTCACAAAGGCGATGATGGCATGCCACGCCCGACATCGTTCGACTGTGTGTGCTAACCAAAGGCGATGATGACATGCCACGCCCGACGCCATCCGACCGTCAGTGCTGCCCAAAGGAGATGATGGCATGCCACGCCCAATGTCGTTCGACCGTGTTTGCCGTCCAAGGGCGATGATGGCATGCCACGCCCGACGCTATCCAACTGTGTAAGCTAGTCCAAGGGCGATGATGGCTTGCCACGCCCGACGTCGTTCAACCGTGTGTGCTGCCCAAAGGCTATGATTGCATGCCACGCCCGACGTCGTTCGACCGTGTGTGCTTCCCAAAGGCGATGATGGCATGCCACGCCCGACATCGGTCGACAGTGTGTGCTTCCCAAAGGCGATGATGACATGCCACGCCCGACGTCATTCGACCGCGTGTGCTGCCCAAAGGCGATGATGGCATGCCACGGCCGATGTCATTTAACCGTGTGTTCTGCCCAAAGTCGATGATGGCATGCCACGCTCGACGTCGTTCGACCTATGTGCTGTTCAAAGGTGGTGATGGCATGCCACAACCGACATCGTTCGACCGTTTGTGTTGCCCAAAGGCGATGATGGCATGCCATGCTTGACGTCGTTCGACCGTGTTTCCGATCCAAGGGCTATGATGGCATGCCACGCGCGACGTTGTTCGACCATGTGTGCTACCCAATGGCGATGATGGTATGCCACGCCCGACGTTGTCCGATTGTGTGTGCTCTCTAAAGGCGGCGATGTTATGCCACGCCCGACGTTTCTGACCGTGTGTACTGTCCAAGGGCGGTGATGCCATGTCATGCCTGACGTTGATGATCGTGTGTGTTGTCCTAGGGAGGTGATGTCATGCCCTGCCCGACGTCGTTCGACAGTGTGTGCTTCCCAAAGGCGATGATGTCATGCCACGCCCGACGTAGTTCGACTGTGTGTGCTACCCAAAGGCGATGAAGGCATGCCACACTCGACGTCGTTCGACCGTGTTTGCCGTCCAAGGGCGATGATGGCATGCCACGCCCGACGCTATCCAACTGTGTAAGCTAGTCCAAAGGCGATGATGGCATGCCACGCCCGACGTCATTCGACTGTGTGTGCTGCCTAAAGGCTATGATTGCATGCCACGCTCGACGTCGTTCGATCGTGTGTGCTTCCCATAGGCAATGATGGCATGCCACGCCCGACATCGTTCGACAGTGTGTGCTTTCCAAAGGCGATGATGGCATGCGACGCCCGACGTCGTTCGACTGTGTGTGCTGCCCAAAGGCGATGATGGCATTCCACGCTCGACGCCGTCCGACCGTCTATGCTGCCCAAAGGCGATGTTTGCATGCCACGCCCGATGTCATTCGACCGTGTTTGCCGTCCAAGGGCGATGATGGCATGCCATGCCTGACGCCGTCTGACTGTGTCATCTAATCCAAAGGCGATGATGGCATGCCATGCCCGACGTCGTTCGACCGTGTGTGCTGCCCAAATGCGATGATGGCATGCAACGCCCGACGTCGTTTGACCGTGGGTGCTGCCAAAAGTCGATGATGGCTTGCCACACCCTACGTCGTTTGACCGTGTGTGCTGTCCAAAGGAGGTGATGGCATGTCACGCGTGACGTCATTCGATCGTGTTTGTCGTCCAAGGTTTATGATGGCATGCCACGCCCGACATCGTTCGACCGTTTGTGCTGCCCAAAGGTGATGGTGGCATGCCACCCCTTACGTGGTTTGACAGTGTTTGCCATCCAAGGGCTATGATCGCATGCCACGTGTGACGTTGTTCGACCATGTGTGCTACCCAAAGGCGGCGATGTAATGCCACGCCCGACGTTGCTGACCGTATGTACTGTCCAAAGGCGCTGATGGCATGCCACGGCCGACGTTGCCGACCGTGTGTGCAGTCTAAGGGCAGTGATGTCATGCCACGCCTGACGTTGTCGACCATGTGTGTTGTCCAAGGGTAGTGATGTCATGCCACGCCCGACGTCGTTCGACCGTGTGTTCTTCCCAAAGGCGATGATGGCATGCCATGCCCGACGTTGTTCGACTGTGTGTGCTGCCCAAAGGCGATGATGGCATGCAACGCCCGACGTCGTTCGACTGTGTGTGCTGCCCAAAGGCTATGATGGCATGCCACACCCGACGTCGTCCGACCGTCAGTGCTGCCCAAAGGTGATGATGACATGCCACGCCCGACGTCGTTCGACAGTGTTTGCCGTCCAAGGGGGATGATGGCTTTCCACGGCCGACGCTATCAAACTGTGTAAGCTAGTCCAAAGGCGATGATGGCATGCCAGTTACGCCCGACGTTGTTTGACCGTGTGTGCTTCCCAAAGGCGATGATGGAATGCCACACCCGACATCGTTCGACAGTGTGTGCTTCCCAAAGGCGATGATGGAATGCCACGCCCGACGTCGTTCATCTGTGTGTGCTGCCCAAAGGCGATGATGGCATGCCACGCCCGACGCAGTCCGACCGTCTGTGCTTCCCAAAGGCGATGTTTGCATGACACGCCTGACGTCATTCGACCGTGTTTGCCGTCCAAAGGCGATGATGGCATGCCACGCCCGACGCCGTCAGACTGTGTCATCTAGTCCAAAGGCGATGATGGCATGCCACGCCCGACGTCGTTCGACTGTGTCAGCTAGTCCAAAGGTAATGATGGCATGCCATGCCCGATGTCATTCGACAGTGTGTGGTTCCCAAAGGCGATGATGGCATGCCACGCCCGACGTTGTCTGACTGTGTGTGTTGTCTGAAGGTGGCGATGTGATGTCATGCCCCACGTTACCGACCATGTGTGCTGTCCAAGGGCGGTGATATCATGCCACACCTGACGTTGCCAACCGTGTAAGCAGTCCAAGGGCGGTTTCGTCATGCCACGCCCGATGTTGCCGACCGTGTGTGCTATCCAAGGGCGGTGATGTCATCATGCCACGCCCGACTATGCCGAGCGTGTGTGCTGTCCAAGGGCGGTGATGTCATCCCACGGACGAGCCATGCATGCCGTCAAGAGCCCACGCAGCACGCCTACTAAGCCTAGAGGACGCCCATGACGTCCGCCTACCACCGCCTCAAACGCCCCGCAGACGTCGTCGGCATGTTTTTGCAAGCTCCCGACGACGTAGCACGAATGAGCCATGCATGCCATCAAGCACCCATGCAGCATTCCTACAAAGCCCACAGAACGCCCTTGACGTCCGCCTGCTTTTGCCTCTGTTTCCCCGCAGACGTCGCTGGCATGTTTTTGTTAACGCCCAAGGGCGTAGCACTGACGAGACATGCATGCCGTCAAGCGCCCACGCAGCACGCCTACTAAGCCCAGAGGACGCCCATGATGTCCTCCTTCCACCGCCTCAAACGCCACACAAACGTCGCGGGCGTGTTTTTGTAAACGCCCAATAGCGGAGCACGGACGAGCCATGCATGCCGTCAAGTGACCACGCAGCTCTCCTACTAAGCCCACAGGACGCCATCGACATCCGCCTGCCTTCGCCTCAGCCGCCCCGCAAACGTCGCTAGCATGTTTTGGTAGAAGCCCAACGACGTAGCACGGACGAGCCATGCATGTCGTCAAGCGCCCACGCTGCACGCCCACATATCTCACAGGATGCCCACGACGTCCACCTGCCTTTGCCTCACTCGATCCATCGACGTCGCCGACGTGTTTTTATAAACACCCAACGGCGTAACACGGACAAGCCATGCATGCTATCAAGCGCCCACGCAGCACGCTTGTTAAGCCCATGGGGTGCCTATGTCGTCTGCCTGCCTTCGCCTCAGGCCAACACCTCTTCCCCCTTATATATGCTTAAAAAAGTTTTACCCATGTGACAGGAGTAGACATGGATTTTTCAGAGAATCTTTGTGGAAATGTACAACCCAAATATGCACGTTCTAAGATACAAACACACATCATCTTTCATAAATGACCTTAATATATATAAGAAAATATTTTTCAACATTTTTTTTTATTTTTATTTTTTTCGAAAATTCTGAAAAATTAGTAATAAATTAATAAAAATAGGGAAAATATCGAAATAATATGAAATCAACTCTGAAAATTCACAAATAAATATGGGAAACTTTAAATAAAAAATTTAATATACTTTTATTTTTTAAAATGATACGTAAAAAATAAAAAAGCGTAAAAATAAATTATAAAATAATGATTAAAAGTCAGAAAATATGGAAATGCTTGAAAACACTTCTAAACATGTTAAATTAATGATAATATATATTTGCACAAGTAAAAGATGTTTCAATATCGTACGAACCGTAAAAGTAATAAAAATGATGCGAAAGAGCCACGTTAGGCGGAAACGTCAAAGAATAGATATTGGAAAGTAGATGAATATGTTTGTTATGCATGGAGGTTGTTTCAAAATCCTTTGATTTATGTACGGCATGAACATTCGCATTTTTTGTTTAGAACTCGAACAATGTCACGCAAGCCACGACCGATGCGAGTAGGCCATGGCCGACCGTTGTGGGCAGGCATTTCCGACGATGGCCAACTGTTTGTGCTGTCCAAGGGTTATTATGGCATGCCACGCCCGACGATGGCAGACTGCTGTGCTGGTCCAAGGGCGATGATAGCATGCCACGCTCGACGACGGCCGACCGTCTGTGCTGTCCAAAGGCGATGATGGCATGCCACGCCTGACACCGTACGACCGTGTGTTCTATCCAAGGGCTATGATGGCATGGCACGCCCGATGACAGCCGACCATCTGTGCTGTCTAAGGGCGATGATGGCATGAGACGCCCGACGCCAATCGACCGTCTGTGTTGCCCAAGGGCGATGATGGCATGCCACGCCCGACGCCGTTCGACTGTCTGTGCTGCCCAAAGGCGATGATTGCATGCCACGCCCGACGCTGTCCGACTGTGATAGCTAGTCCAAAGGCGATGATGGCATGCCATGCCCGACATGTTCGATCGTGTGTGCTGCCCAGAGGCGATGATGGCATGCCACGCCTGATGTCGTTCGACCGTATGTGCTGCCCAAAGGCGATGATGGCATGCCATGCCCAACGTCGTTCGACCGTCTGTGCTGCCCAAAGGCGATGATGGCATGCCACGCCTGACGTCGTTCGACTGTGTGTGCTGTCCAGAGGCGATGATGGCATGCAACGCCCGACGCCGTCCGACGGTCTGTGCTGCCCAGAGGCAATAATGATATGCCACGCCCGACGTCGTTCGAACATGCTTGCTGTCCAAGGGGATATTGGTATGCCACGCCCGACGCCGCCTGACTGTGTCAGCTAGTCCAAAGGCGATGATGGCATGCCACGCCCGATGTCGTACGACCGTGTGTGCTGACTTAAGGTGATGATGGCATGCCACGCCCGACGTCGTTCGATCGTGTGTGCTGTCCAAAGGCGGTGATGGCATGTCACGCCTAACGTCGTTCGACCGTGTTTGCCGTCTAAGGGCAATGATGGCATGCCACGCCCGACATCGTTCGACCGTTTGTGCTGCCCAAAGGCTATGATGGCATGCCACGCCTGACGTCGTTAGATGGTGTTTGCCGTCCAAGGGCTTTGATGGCATGCAACGCCCGGCGTTATTCGACCGTGTGTGCTGCCCAAAGGCGATGATTGCATGCCACGCCTGACGTCGTCCGACCGTGTGTGCTGTCCAAAGGCGGCGATGTCATGCCATGCTCGACGTTGCTGACCGTATGTGCTGTCCAAGGGCGGTGATGTCATGCCACGCCCGACGTTGCCGACCGTGTCTGCAGTCCAAGGGCGATAATGTCATGCCACGCCCGACGTTGAAGACCGTGTGTACTGTCCAAGGGCGGTATTGTCATGCCACGCCTGATATTTCCGACCGTGTGTGCAGTCCAAGGGCGGTGATGTCATGTCAGGCTCGACGTTGCCGAGCGTGTGTGCTGTCCAAGGGTGGTGATGTCATCATGCCACGCCCGACGTTGATGACCGTGTGTACTTTCCAAGAGCGGTGATGTCATGCCACACCCGACGTTGCCAACCGTGTATGCTGTCCAAGGGCGATGATATCATCATGCCACGCCCGACGTTGCCGATCGTGTGTGCTGTCTAAGGGCGGTGATTTCATGGCATGCCCGACGTCGTCTGACCGTGTGTGCTGCCCTAAGGCGATGATGGCATGCAATGTCAGACGTCGTTCGACCGTGTGTGCTGCCCAAAGGCTATGATGGCATGCGATGCCCAAAGTCGTTCGACCATGTATGCTGTCAAAAGGCGGTGATGGCATGCCATGCCTGACGTCGTTTGACCGTATTTTCCGTCCAAGGGCTATGATGGCATGCCACGCCTGACGTCGTTCGACCGTGTGTGCTGCCCAAAGGCGATTGATGGCATGCCATGCCCGACGTCGTCCAACCGTGTGTGCTGTCCAAAGGCGGCGATGTCATGCCACGCCCGACGTTGCCGACCGTATGTGCTGTCCAACGGCTGTGATGTCATGCCACGCTCGACGTTGCTGACCGTGTGTGCAGTCCAAGGACGATGATATCATGCCACGCCCGACATTGCTGACCTTATGTGCTGTCCAAGGGCGGTGATGTCATGCCACGCCCGACGTTGCCGACCGTGTGTGCAGTCCAAGGGCGGTGATGTCACCACGCCTGACGTTGGCGACAATGTGTTCTATCCAAGGGCGGTGATGTCTTGCCACGCCCGATGTCATGCGATCGTGCCCGGGCTTTGGCCGCCCCCCAATCCACGCTAGTCCACGCCCCGAGTCGATCGGCGGACCGGCTCTTCACGGTTCCACATCCGACCGGCGCGCATCGCCGACCCCTATCTGTTTCCCTCCCCACAATTTCAAGCACTCTTTGACTCTCTTTTCAAAGTCCTTTTCATCTTTCCCTCACGGTACTTGTTCGCTATCGGCCTCTCACCAGTATTTAGCCTTGGACGGAATTCACCGCCCACTTTGGGTTGCATTCCCAAACAACCCGACTCATAGACAGCGCCTCGTGGTGCGACAGGGTACGGGAACAACAAGCTTCTCACCCTCTCCGGCACCCCCTTCCAGGGGACGGGCCCGGTCCGCCGCTGAGGACGCTTCTCCAGACTACAATTTCGAACGATGGAGCCGCCTGATTCTAAGGCTGGACTATTCTCGGTTCGCTCGCCGTTACTAGGGGAATACTTGTTTCTTTTCCTCCGCTTATTGATATACTTAAATTCACCGGGTAATCCCACCTGACCTGGGGTCGCGGTCGGAGCGCCTGGTGAGGCGCGGTGAGGGTCGAGGAGTCCAAACGCGCGACAAGCTGTACTAGTGACAAAAAGAGAGAGTTGAGTTTCGACCACCACTTCCCGCAACGTCCATCGACGTGGACTCGCATTTAGGCCGGCCGCGCGCTCGGGGCGCACGAGAGGCCAGATTCGGCCCCGCACTACGCCTTGCGGCGTGTGGGGGTGGGGGGCGACGCGATGCGTGACTCCCAGGCAACCGTGCCCTCGGCCAAATCGCTTCGGGCGCAACTTGCATTCAAAGACTCGATGGTTCACGGGATTCTGCAATTTACACCAAGTAGCGCCTTTCGCTACGTTCTTCATCGATGCGAGAGCCGAGATATCCATTGTCGGGAGTCGTTTGTGTTTACAGAGCAGCGTGCTTCCCCCGCACGATCCGCGAATGGGGCGCGAGGGGGAGGGTTGTCGATTATAGTATTCCTTGGCGCTTTCCACGCCGGGGTTCGTTTGTCGACCGAAGGGCTTGCGCGCCTCGGGCGACAAAAAGGAGGCGCGCGACGAGCAAGCGCCGCCTCCTGTGTTTAAAACGAGTTCGTGGGTCGTTGGTGCAGGTTTTGACAATGATCCTTCCGCATGTTCACCTACAGAAACCTTGTTACGACTTCTCCTTCCTCTAATTGATAAGGTTCAATGGACTTCTCGCGATATCGCGGGCAGCGAACCGCCCACGTTGCCGCGATCCGAACATTTCACTGAATCATTCAATCGGTAGGAGTGACGGGCGGTGTGTACAAAGGGCAAGAATGTAGTCAACGCGAGGTGATGACTCGCTCTTACTAGGAATTCCTTGTTGAAGACCAACATTTGCAATGAACTATCCCCATCACGATGAAATTTCAAAGATAACCCGGTCCTATCGGCCAAGGTTATAAGCTCGTTGAATACATCAATGTAGCGCGCGTGCGGCCTAGAACATCTAAGGGCATCACAGACCTGTTATTGGCTCAAACTTCCGCGGCCTAAAAGGTCGTAGTCCCTCTATGAAGCTGGCCGCGAAGGGATACCTCCGCACATAGCTAGTTAGCAAGCTGAGGTCTCGTTCGTTAACGGAATTAACCAGACAAATCGCTCCACCAACTAAGAACGACCATGCACCACCACCCATCGAATAAAGAAAGAGCTCTCAGTCTGTCAATCCTTACTATGTCTTAACCTGGTAAGTTTCCCCATGTTGAGTCAAATTAAGTCACAGGCTCCTCTCCTGGTGTTGCCCTTCCATCAATTCCATTAAGTCTCATCCTTGCGACCATACTCCCCCCGGAACCTAAAAACTTTGATTTCTCATAAGGTGCCGGCGGAGTCCTAAAAGTAACATTCGCCGATCCCTGGTCGGCATCATTTATGGTTGAGACTAGGATGGTATTTGATCGTCTTCGACCCCCAACTTTCGTTCTTGATTAATGAAAACATCCTTGGAAAATGCTTTTGCAGTTGTTCGTCTTTCATAAATCAAAGAATTTCACCTCTGACTATGAAATACGAATGCCCCCGACTGTCCCTGTTAATCATTACTCCGATCCCGAAGGCCAGCGTAATAGGACCGAAATCCTGTAATGTTATCCCATGCTAATGTATACAGAGCGTAGTGTCACGGACCTAGAGAATCTGACAAGACTCTGTGCGGCACTTGACAACTTACTCATGATTCTTTCACGATCTCGTAAGCTCAAGTCAGCCTTTCTACTCGGAACGCTAAGAGAATAAGAAGAAAGACAAAGACAGAACTTTGGATGAGAGGACTTGTATTTTATTATTCAGTTGATGGACGATTTATAAATACAATGACTCTCCTATTTATACAACTCCCTAAGCCTAAGAGTAAATAAATGCTGCTATACAAGTCCTTAAGTACATGCACTCAATACATGTTCTACATTCCTAGAATATGTCTCTAGCTCTTCCAAAAGGCTCCTAGAATTCTCTAGTCTGCCCCATGAATCTAAAAGGCTCTAGAGTCTTGCACAAGCCTCTCCAAGGCTGTTGGACCGCCTGCCCCCTTCGTATGCTGCGAACTTGCTGGAAAGGTGGCGGGACGTCACAATCTCTCCCACCTAATGATGCGACGACCGCGTCGCATTGCGACTGTATCGGTGTCGAGTTTTGTCGTGCAATCATCAACTCACGTACTGGGTCTATCCCCTCGAGTAGCCTCTTCAGCGATTGCCCGACCTTTCTCGACCCGATCTTTCGAACTTCCTCCTTCATAGGAGGCAAGTGCCTCAGCGACTTCTTTTTCATCACGGCAGTGTTCCTTCTTGGAACCCTCTTCGTGCGCGGTGGCAAGGACTTTTCAGCATCATTTTCTTCTCCCAAACTTGCAATGGTTGCTGCTGATGTTAACTTCACGTCAACACTCTAGCCGTCAGCTGGATTTGTCCCTCCATCTTCTATGCCTTTTCCATGGGAACCATACATGTTCCTCCTTTCTCCATGATCATCAATTGTAAGAGATAAGGATCGATCACAGTATGGCACTGCTGGAAGAACTCCTGCCCAAGAATAATATCATAGATATCTAAGGGAGCGACGACGAACATGGTTTTTCCTTGCCAGTCGCTTATCGTGATGCTCACTCCGTGCGCAACTCCATCTACAGGAGTTGGTGGTGCATTGACCGTCTTGAGTTGGATGTTGGTTGGACTATAACGCAACCCCAACCTCGTTGCTGCCGTCTTGGCCATGAGATTGGCCTCTGCACCATTGTCAACAAACACACGAACACGTTTCCCATTGATCGTGATGTCGACACATTGAGCGCATGCCTTAGACATAGCAAGCCCCTGCTCCGCATGCTTCGGCTTCGCTTGCCTTGGCTTCTCTTACCTTGGCGTCTTTGATGGTTTCTTGGTGACAGCTCCGCATAGACTTATCAAGCCCAACTGCTTAGTCTCCTCGACTTCATCTTTTTCTTGGGCTTCCTATTCCTTCCGCTCTCGTAGGATAGCACCAAGACTCTTCAGTTCATGGCACTTTGCATAACTATGCGTCCCGTTGCATATGTAACAACCATCTCCCTTGGCAACCTATTTCCTCACCGTGTTGCCACGATCTCTGGATTTCTTGTTGTTGGAACTGTAGGTGTCACGCCTGTGAGGCCGTTGCTCCCCGCCTCGCCTCTTGGGTTGTGGCTGTTGCTCCTCGCCTTCGCCACAATCTTCCCCACTATCTTCATGACTACCTTCCTCGTCGTCCTCCTCGGCACTGTGACACTTCTCCTGCCAGAAGTCTGTCAAGGCTTCGGCCTACGTGATGGCTTCATCAATAGTCCCGACCTGTCGCCGCTCCAACTCCGTTCTGGCCCAACTT
This sequence comes from Solanum pimpinellifolium, assembly GCA_034621305.1. NCBI lineage: Eukaryota > Viridiplantae > Streptophyta > Magnoliopsida > Solanales > Solanaceae > Solanum > Solanum pimpinellifolium. The sequence goes on along the minus strand of CM067870.1, from coordinate 17,580,458 downwards.
TACAGCCCATCCAGGAAGTGGAACAACATATCTTCATCCTTGAGGTTGGGAATCTGAAGCGTAAGGGATGTGAACTCCCGCACATACGCGCGTATGCTCCCCTTTTGCTTTAACTCCCTAAACTTGCGCTTTGCCTCATAAATGACGCTGTTAGGGAGAACGCCTTCTTGAACTCCTCGCGGAATTGCTCCCACGTGTTCATAGTGCATGTCCCCTTCTTTATGTCGAACTCTTTACACCTCCACCATAGCATGTGCATCTCCAAAAGATACAACACAGCATTGCTGATCTTGTTCACATCACTTCGTACCGGATTACACTTGAAGTAATTCTCCAAGTGCCATAGGAAATTCTCCACCTCCTGTGCATCGCGGACGCCTTTGAACATAGGTGGCCTGGGAGCCTAAACTCTGGCTTCCCTTTCCCGGTCTAGTGATGTGGATCCACCAACCTCCCTATCTTCCTTGAGTGCTTCCGTTTGGGTTCACCCTGCACATGGGATGCGAGGGGCGAAAGGCGACCGTTTGCACGTGCACAATGCCTAGGCATTAGGTATGCTGCACAGGAATCCAACATCCGACCAGCCTAGATTGCGCTTCATCCGCCACCGAATTAGCATGTGAGTTAGGACATCGCTGCTCGAAGTAGGGATCCAACCTAACCACACATGTTTAATACCACTCATGCGCCGTACGTGAATAGCTCTGTAAATGCACGCCCGACATCCACCCCGCCGCCCAACATGAGATGTCGTGCGACAACGCTGATGCCTTCTTTGCAAGGTAATTTGCACGCCTGCTGCCTTCCTTGGATGTGGTTGCCGTTTCTCAGGCTCACTCTCCGAAATCGAACCCTAATTCTCTATCACCCGTCACCACCATGGTAGGCCACTATCCTACCATCAAAAGTTGATAGTGCAGAAATTTAAATGATGCGTCGCCGGCATGATGGTCGTGCGATCTGTCGAGTTATCATGAATCATCGCAGCAACGGGTAGAGCCCGTGTCGACCTTTTATCTAATAAATGCATCCCTTCCTGAAGTCGGGGTTTGTTGCACGTATTAGCTCTAGAATTACTACGGTTATCCGAGTAGTAGATACCATCAAACAAACTATAGTTGATTTAATGAGCCATTCGCAGTTTCACAGTCTGAATTTGTTCATACTTACACATGCATGGCTTAATCTTTGAGACAAGCATATGAATACTGGCAGGATCAACCAGGTAGCATTCCTCAACGACTCCGCGCGCCGCATGAGCCCGGCACGTCCTTTTGGGCATGGTCGGGTCATAGGCGAGCGCGGCAGTCATTCGCCAAGAGCATTCATTTTGGGCAGATAGAAGCCAGTGAAGGCCCCATGCCCACTGCGTCTACCGTATCAGAGAATTCGAGGCGCCGCTCACGGACCACGCCATCGCACGACGAAGCGAGGGGAGTAGTGGGACGCGAGAGTGTGTTTTGGGTTCACCCCGCGCATGGGATACGAAGGGCGAAAGGCGACTTTTTGCACTTGCACAATGCCTAGGCATTAGGTATGCAGCACAGGAATCCAACATCCGACCAGCCTAGATTGCGCTTCAGCCGCCACCGAATTTGCATGCAAATTAGGACGTCGCTGCTCGAAGCAGGGATCCAACCTTACCACACATGCCCAATACAACTCATGCACCGTAAGTGAATAGCCCTGTCAATGCACGCTCGACATCCACCCCGCCGCCTGACATGAGATGTCGTGCGACGACGCCGATTCCTTCTTTGCAAGGCCAATGCTACACCCGCTGTTGCGCGCCTACCCAAGGGAGTTGAGAATTTAATCACTGCAAAGATTGTTGGAGGAAGACCAAGGTTCACACAGGGGAACCGCCAACGCCCGGTCCATCATAGCGTCTTGCCGCACATGGCCTTACATGCTTCGTGCATGCGACACCTAGAGTTAGCCGTAACAGGAGCTCTATAACTCACCACTCGCCCGAAAGCACTGCCGTTTCCACACAAAACGCTATTATAAACCGATCTTGAGAAGTGCCCTCGGAGGCGCACGTTCGCCGCGCAGACGTCGTTGGCATGTTTTTGTAAGCGCCCAATGGCGTAGCACAGACAACCCATGCATGCCATCAAGTGCCCACGCAACATTCTAACTAAGCCCACAGGAAGCCCGTGACGTCCGCCTTGTAACTCCTCGGTCGCCCCGCAAACGTCGTCAGCATGTTTTTGCAAGCGCCCAACGGCATAGCACGGACGAGCCATGCATGCCATCAAGCGCCCACGCAGCACGCCTACTAAGCCCACAGGATGCCCTTGACGTCCGCATGCTTTCACCTCAGTTGCCCCGCAGACGTCGCTAGCATGTTTTTGTTGAAGCCCAACGGCGTAGCACAGACGAGCCATGCATGCTTTCAAGCGCCCACACAGCACGCCTACTAAGCCCACAAGATGCCCATGACGTCCGCCTATCGCCGCCTCAAACGCCCCACAGACGTCGCGGGCGTGTTTTTTTAAACGCCCAAAACGTAGCACAGACGAGCCATGCATGCCATCAAGCGCCCACGCAGCACGCCTACTAAGCCCACAGGACGCCCTCGAAGTCCGCCTACCTTCGCCTCAGCCGCCCCGCAGACGTCGCTAGCATGTTTCTGTAGACGCCCAACGACGTAGCACGAACGAGCCATGCATGCCGTCAGCGCCCACGTAGCACGCCTACTAAGCCCACAGGTAGCCCTCGACGTCCGCCTGCGTTTGACTCACTCGACCCATCGACGTCGCCGACGTGTTTTTAGAAACGCCCAACGGCGTAGCACGCACAAGCCATGCATGCGATCAAGCGCCCATGCAGCATGCCTGCTAAGCCCACGGGACGCCTATGCCGTCTGCCTGCCTGCGCCTTTGTCTGCCTCCAACACCTCTACCCCCCATATATATGCTTAAAAAAGTTTTACCCATGTGAAAGGAGTGGACATGGATTTTCCAGAGAATCATAATGGAAATGTAGAACCCAAATATGCACGTTCAAAGGTACAAACACACATCAGCTTTCATAAATGACTTTAATATATATAAAAAAAATATTTTTCAACATTTTTTTAATTTTTATTTTTTTTGGAAAATTCCAAAAAAATAGTAATAATTTAATAAAAAATAGGGAAAGTATCAAAAAATATGAAATTAACTCCGAAAATTCAGAAGTAAATATGGGAACTTTAAAATAAAAAATTTAATAAATTTTATTTCCTAAAAGAAGACGTAAAAAATAAAAAAGCGTAAAAATAAATTATAAAATAATTATTAAAAGTCGGAAAAATATGGAAATGCTCGAAAACACTTCTAAACATGTTAAATTAATGATACAATATATATTTGCACAAATAAAAGATTTTTCAATATCGTACGAATCGTAAAAGTAATGAAAATGATGCGAAAGAGCCACATTAGGCGGAAAAGTTAGAGAATAGATAATGGAAAGTAGATGAATATGTTTGTTATGCATGGAGGTTGTTTCAAAATCCTTTGATTTATGTACGGCATGAACATCCGCATGTTTTTTTAGAACTCGGACAATATCGCGCAAGCCACGACCGATGCGCGCAAGCCACGCCCGTTGCCGTTCGACCGTGTTTGCCGTCTAAGGGCGATGATGGCATGCCACGCCCGACGCTGTCTGACTGTGTCAGCTAGTCCAAAGGCGATGATGGCATGCCACGCCTAACGTCGTTCGACCGTGTGTGCTGCCTAGAGGCGATTATGGCATGCCACGCCCGACATTGTTGGACCGTGTGTGCTGCCCAAAGGCGATGATGGCATGCCACGCTCGACGTCGTTCGACCGTGTGTGCTGCCAAAAGGCGATCATAGCATGCCTCACCTGACGTCGTTCGACTATGTGTGCCGGCCAAAGGCGATGATGGCATGCAACGCCCAACGTCGTCCGACCGTCTGTGCTGCCCATAGGCGATGATGGCATGACATGCCCAAAGTCGTTCGACCATGTCTGCCATCCAAGAGTGATGATGGCATGCCACGCCCGACGCCGTCCGACTATGTCACCTAGTCCAAAGGCGATTATGGCAGGCCACGCCTGATGTCGTTGGACCGTGTGTGCTTTCCAAAGGCGATGATGTCATGCAACGCAAGATGTCATTTGACCGTTTGTGCTGCCCAAAGTCGATGATGGCATGCCACGCCCGACGTTGTTCGACCGTGTGTGCTTCCCAAAGGCGATGATGGCATGCCACACCCGACGTCGTTTAACTCTGTGCTACCCAAAGGCGATGATGGCATGCCACGTCTGACGTCGTCCGACCGCCTGTGCTGCACAAAGGCGATGATGGCATGCCACGCCCGACGCCGTCCGACTGTCTGTGCTGCCCAAAGGCGATGATGGCATGCCACGCTCGACTTCGTTCAATCGTGTTTGCCGTACAAGTGCGATGATGGCATGCCACGCCCGACGTCGTTCGACTATGTCACCTAGTCCAAAGGCGATGATGGCAGGCCACGCCTGACGTCGTTGGACCGTGTGTGCTTTCCAAAGGCGATGAGGGCATGCAACGCAAGATGTCATTCGACCGTTTGTGCTGCCCAAAGTCAATGATGGCATGCCACGCCCGACGTCGTTCGACCATGTGTGCTTCCCAAAGGCGTGATGGCATGCCACACCAGACATCGTTTGACTGTGTGCTACCCAAAGGCGATGATGGCATGCCACGTCTGACACCGTCCGACCGCCTGTGCTGCACAATGGCGATGATGGCATGCCACGCCCGACGTCGTTTGACCGTTTGTGCTGCCCAAAGGCGATGATGGCATGCCACGGCCGACATTGTTCGACCGTTTGTGCTGCCCAAAGTCGATGATGGCATACCACACCCGACGTCATCCGACCGTGTGTAATGTCCAAAGGCGATGATGGCATGCCACGCCTGACATCGTTCGACTGTGTGTGCTGGCCAAAGGCAATGATGTCATGCAACGCCCGACGCTGTCCGACCGTTTGTGCTGCCTAAAGGCAATGATGGCATTCATCGCTCGACGTCGTTCGACCATGTTTGCCGTCCAAGGGCGATGATGGCATGCCACGCCTGACGCCGTCCAACTGTGTGAGCTAGTCCAAAGGCGATGATGGCATGCCACGCCCAACGTCGTTCGACCGTCTGTGCTGCCCAAAGGCGATGATAGCATGCCTTGCCCGACATCGTTCGACTGTGTGTGCTGTCCAAAGGCAGTGATGGCATGTCACGCCTGACGTCCGACCGTGTGTGCTGTAATAAGGCGGCGATGTCATGCCACGCCCGACGTTGCTGACCGTATGTGCTGTCCAAGGGTGGTGATGTCATGCCACGCCCGACGTTGCCGACCGTGTGTGCAGTCAAAGGGCGGTAATGTCATTTCACTCCCGACGTTGCCGACCGCGTGTGGTGTCCAAAGGCGATGATGGCATGCAACGCCCAACGTCGTTCGACCGTCTGTGTTGCCAAAGGAGATGATGGCATGCCACGCCCGACGTAGTTCGACAGTGTGTGCTTCCCAAAGGCAATGATGGCATGCCACGCCCAACGTCATTCGACTGTATGTGATGGCCAAAGGCGATGATGGCATGCAACTCCCAACACCGTCCGACCGTCTGTGCTGCATAAAGGCGATGATGGAATGCCACGCCCGACGTCGCACGACCATGCTTTCCGTCCAAGGGCGAGGATGGATGCCACGCTCGACGCCGTCCGACTGTCTGTGCTGCCTAAAGGCGATGATTGCATGCCACGCCCGACGTCGTTCGACCGTGTATGCAGTCCAAGGGTGGTGATGTTATGCCACGCCCGACGTTGCCGACCGTGTGTGCTGTCCAAAGGCGGTGATGTCATCATGCCACGCCCAACGTTGCCGACCGTGTGTGCTGTCCAAGGGCAGTGATGTCATGCAACTCCCGACGTTGCCGACCGTGTTTGTTGTCCAAGGGCGGTAATGTTATGTCATTCCTGACGTTGCCGACCGTGTGTGCTATCCAAAGGCGATGATGGCCTGCCACGCCGGCCGTCGTTCGACCATGTGTGCTGCCCAAAGGCGATGATGGCATGCCTTGCCCGACTTCGTTCGACTGTGTGTGTTGTCCAAAGGCGGTGATGGCATGTCACGCCTGACGTCGTTCGACCGTGTTTGCCGTCCAAGGGCTATGATGTCATGCAACGCCAAACATTGTTCGACCGTTTGTGCTGCCCAAAGGCGATGATGGCATGCCACGCCTTACGTCGTTAGACGGTGTTTGTCGTCCAAGGGCTATGATGGCATGCCACGCCCGACGTCGTTCGACCGTGTGTGCTGCCCAAAAGGCGATGATTGCATGCCACGCCTTACGTCGTTCGACCGTGTGTGCTGTCCAAAGGCAGCGATGTCATGCATCGCTCGACGATGCAGACCGTGTGTGCTGTCCAAGGGCGCATATGTCATGCCACACCCGACGTTGCCGACCGTGTGTGCAGTCCAAGGGCTGTAATGTCATGCCACGCCCGACGTTGACGACCGTGTGTGCTGTCCAAGGGCGGTGATGTCATGCCACGCCCGATGTCGTCCGATCGTGTGTGCTGTCCAAAGGTGGCGATGTCATGCCATGCCCGACGTTGACGGCCGTGTGTGCTATCGAAGGGCGGTGATGTCATGCCGCGCCTGACGTTGCCGACCGTGTGTGCAGTCTAAGGGCGGTGATGTCATGCAATGCTCGACGTTGCTGACCGTGTGTGCTGTCCAAGGGCGGTGATGTCTTCATGCCACGCCCGACATTGTCGACCGTGTGTGTTGTCCAAGGGCGGTGATGTCATGCCACGACCGACGTCGTCGGAATGTTTTTGCAAGCTCCCAACGGCGTAGCACGGACGAGCCATGTATGCCATCGAGCGCCCATGCAGCATGCCTACTAAGACCACAAGGACGCCCTTGACGTCCGCCTGCTTTTGCCTCAGTTTCCCCGCAGACGTCGCTGGCATGTTTTTGTTGACGCCTAGCGGCGCAGCACGGACGAGCCATGCATACCGTCAAGCGCCCACGTAGCACGCCTACTAAGCTCACAGGATGCCATCGACGTCCGCCTGCCTTCGCCTCAGCCGCCACGCAAACGTTGCTAGCATGTTTTTGTACACTCCCTCAACGTCCGACTGCCTTTGCCTCACTCGACCCATCGATGTCGCCGACGTGTTTTTATAAACGCCCAACAGCGTAGCACGGACAAGCCATGCATGCCATCAAGCGCCCACGCAGCACGCCTGCTAAGCCCACGGGAGCCTATGTCGTCTGCCTGCCTGTGCCTCAGTCTGGCTTTAACACCTCTACCCCCTTATATATGCTTAAAAAAGTTTTACCCATGTGACAGGAGTAGACATGGATTTTCTAGAGAATCTTTATGGAAATGTACAACCCAAATATGCACGTTCTAAGGTACAAACACACATCATCTTTCATAAATGACCTTAATATATATAAAAAGAAAAAATTTCAACATTTTTTTTTATTTTTTTCGAAAATTCCAAAAAATTAGTAATAAATTAATAAAAAATGGGAAAATATCGAAAAAATATGAAATCAACTCCGAAAATTCACAAATAAATATGGGAACCTTAAAATAAAAAATTAAATAAACTTTATTTTTTAAAATGAGACGTAAAAAATAAAAAAGCATAAAAATAAATTATAAAATAATGATTAAAAGTTGGAAAAATATGGAAATGCTCGAAAACACTTCTAAACATGTTAAAATAAGTATAATATATATATTTGAACAAATAAAAGATGTTTCAATATCGTACGAACCGTAACAGTAATGAAAATGATGCAAAAGAGCCACGTTAGGCAGAAACGTTTGAGAATAGATTATGGAAAGTAGATGAATATGTTTGTTATGCATGGAGGTTGTTTCAAAATCCTTTGATTTATGTACGGCATGAACATCCGCATGTTTTGTTTAGAACTCAAACAATGTCACGCAAGCCACGATCGATGCGGGCAGGCCACAGCAGAAAGTTGTGCACGCGCACGTCCAACGATGGCCGACCATTTGTGCTTTCCAAGGGCTATGATGTCATGCCACGCCCGACGATGGCAGACCGTCTATGCTGGTCCAAGGGCGATGATGGCATGCAGCGCCCGACGCCGTCCGACTGTGTGTGCTGTCCAAGGTCTATGATGGCATGCCACGCCCCACGACGGCTGATCGTCTGCGCTATCCAAAGGCGATGATTGCATGCCACGCCCGACGCCGTCCGACCGTGTGTGCTATCCAAGAGATATGATGGAATGGCAAGCCTTACGACGGCCGACCAGCTGTGCTGTCCAAGGGCGTTGATGGCATGCAACGCCCGACGCCGTCTGACCGTCTGTGCTGCCCAAAGGCGATCATGGGATGCCACGCCCGACGCCGTTCGACTGTCTGTGCTGCCCAAAGGAGTGATTGCATGCCACGCCTGATGTCGTTCGACCGTATTTGACGTCCAAGGGCAATGATGGCATGCCACGCCCAACGCCGTCTGACTGTGTCAGCTTGTCCAAAGGCGATGATGGCATGCCACGCCCAACTTCGTTCGACCGTGTGTGCTGCCCAGAGGCGATGATGGCATGCCACGCCCAACGTCGTTCGATCGTGTGTGCTGTCCAAAGGCGATGATGGCATGCCACGCCCAACGTCGTTCGACTGTGTGTGTTGGCCAAAGGCGATGATGGCATGCAACGCCCGACGCCGTCCGACCTTCTGTGCTACCCAAAGGCGATGATGGCATGCCACGCCCGACGTCGTTTGACCGTTTGTGCTGCCCAAAGGCGATGATGGCATGCCACGCCTGATGTCGTGTGACCGTGTTTGCCATCCACTGGCTATGATGACATGCCATGCGCAACGTCGTTTGGCTGTGTGCGCTGCCCAAAGGCGATGATAGCATGCCACGCCCGACGTCGTTCGACCGTGTGAGCTGTGCAAAAGCCGTGATGGCATGTCACGCCTGACGTTCGACCGTGTGTGCTGTCCAAAGGAGGCGATGTCATCCCATGCCCGACGTTACCAACTGTGTGTGCTGTCCAAGGGTGGTGATGTCATGCCACGCCCGACGTTGCCAACCGTGTGTGCAGTCCAAGGGCGGTAATGTCATGCCACGACTGACGTTGATGACCTTGTGTGATGTCCAAGGGCGGTGATGTCATCATGCCACGCCCGATGTTGCCCACCATGTGTGCTGTCCAAGGGCGGTGATATCATGCCACGCTCGACGTTGCCGACCGTGTGTGTTGTCTAAAGGTGGCAATGTCATGCCACGCCCGACGTTGCCGACTGTGAGTGCTGTCCAAGGGCGGTGATGTCATGCCACGCCCGACGTTGCCAACAGTGTGTGCAGTCCAAGGGCGGTAATGTCATGCCACGACCGACGTTGACGACCTCGTGTGCTGTCCAAGGGTGGTGATGTGATGCCACGCCTGACGTTGCCGACCGTGTATGCAGTCCAAGGGCGGTGATGACATGCCTCGCGCAACGTCGTTCGGCTGTGTGCGCTGCCCAAAGGCGATGATAGCATGCCACGCTCGACGTCGTTCGATCGTGTGAGCTGTCCAAAAGCCGTGATGGCATGTCACGCCTGACGTTCGACTGTGTGTGCTGTCCAAAGGAGGTGATGTCATGCCATGCCCGATGTTACCAACTGTGTGTGCAGTCCAAGGGTGGTGATGTCATGCCACGCCCGACGTTGCCTACCGTGTGTGCAGTCCAAGGGCGATAATGTCATGCCACGCCCGACGTTGACAACCTTGTGTGTTGTCCAAGGGTGGTGATGTCATGCCACGCCGGATGTTGCCGACCGTGAGTGCAGTCCAAGGGCGGTGATGTCATGCCACGCCCGACGTTGCAGACTGTGTGTGCTGTCCAAGGGTGGTGATGTCATCATGCCACGCTCGACGTTGCCAACCGTGTGTGCAGTCCAAGGCGGTGATGTGTTCCGACCGTGTGTGCTGCCCAAAGGCGATGATCGCATGCAACGCCTAACGTTGTTCGAACGTGTGGGCTGCCCAAAGGCGATGGTGGCATGCCATGCCTGACGTCGTTTGACCGTGTTTGCCGTCCAAGGGCTATGATGGCATGCTACGCCCGACATCGTTCGACCGTGTGTGCTGCCCAAAGGCGATGATTGCATGCCACGCCCGACGTCGTCTGCCCATGTGTGCTGTCCAAAGGTGGCAATGTCATGCATCGCCCGACGATGCTAACCGTGTTTGATGTCCAAGGGCGCTGATGTCATGCCACACCCGACACTGCCGACCGTGTGTGCAGTCCAAGGGAGGTAATGTAATGCCACACCCGACGTTGACGACCGTGTGTGCTGTTCAAGGGAGGTGATGTCATGCCACGCCCGACGTTGCCGACCGTGTGTGCTGTCCAAGGGCGGTGATGTCATGCCACGCCCGACATTGCCGACTGTGTTTGTTGTTCAAGGGCGGTGATGTCATGCCACGCCCAATGTTGCCAACAGTGTGTGCTGTCCAAGGGCGGTGATGTCATCATGCCAAGCTCGACGTTGCCGACCGTGTGTGTTTTCTAAGGGCGGTGATGTCATGCCTCGCCCCACGTCGTCCGATCGTGTGTGCTTCCCAAAGGCGATGATGGCATGCAACGCCCGACATCGATCGATCCTGTGTGCCCCCTAGAGGTGATGATGGCATGCCACGCCCGACGTCATTTGACTGTGTGTGCTTGACAAAGGCGATGATGGCATGCAACGCCTGACATCGTCCGACCCTCTGTGCTGCCCAAAGGCAATGATGGCATGCCACGCCTGACATCGTTCTACCATGTTTGCTGTCCAAGGGTGATGATGGCATGCCATGCCCGACGCCGTGCGACTCTCTGTGCTGCCCAAACGCGATGATTGCATGCCACACCCGACGTCGTTCGACAGTGTGTGCAGTCCAAGGGCGGTGATGTCATGCCACGCCCGACGTTTCCGACCGTGTGTGATGTCCAAGGGCGGTGATGTCATGCCACGCCCCACGTTGCCGACCGTGTGTGTTGTCCAAAGGCGGCGATGTCATGCCACGCCCGACGTTACCGACCGTGTGTGCAGTCCAAGGGCGGTAATGTTATGCCACGACCGACGTTGACGACCTTGTGTGCTGTCCAAGGGTGGTGATGTGATGCCACGCTTGACGTTGCCGACCGTGTGTGCAGTCCAAGGGCGGTGATGTCATGCCACGCCCGACGTTGAAGATCGTGTTTGCTGTTCAAGGGAGGAGATATCATCATGCCACGCCCGACGTTGCCGACCGTGTGTGCTGTCCAAGGGCGGTGATATCGTGCCACGCTGGACGTTGCCGACCGTGTGTGTTTTCTAAAGGCCGCAATGTCATTCCACGCCCGACGTTGCCGACTGTGTGTGCTGTCCAAGGGCGGTGATGTCATGCCACATTCGATGTTGCCAACCGTGTGCGCAGTCCAAGGGCGGTAATGTCATGCCACGCCCGACGTTGATGACCTTGTGTGTTGTCCAAGGGCGGTAATGTCATGCCACGCCCGATGTTGCCGACCGTGAGTGCAGTCCAAGGGCAGTGATGGCATGCCACGCCCGACGTCGTTTGACCGTGTGTGCTTCCCAAAGGCGATGATGGCATGCCACGCCCGACGTCGTCCGACCGTGTGTGCTGTCCAAATGCGGCGATGTCATGCCACGCCCAACGTTGACGACCGTGTGTGCTGTCGAAGGGCGGTGATGTCATGCCACGCCCGACGTTGCCGACCGTGTGTGCAGTCCATGGGTTGTGATGTCATGTCACGCCCGACGTTGCCGACCGTGTGTGTTGTCCAAGGGCGGTGATGTCATCATGCCACGCCCGACGTTGTTGACCGTGTGTGCTGTCCAAGGGCGGTGAAGTCATGCCACGCCCAACGTCATCGGCATGTTTTTGCAAGCTCCCAACGGCGTAGCACAGACGAGTCATGCATGCCATCGAGTGACCATGCAGCACGCCTACTAAGCCCACAGGACGCCCTTGATGTCCGCATGCTTTTGCCTCAGTTTCCCCGAAGACGTCGCTGGCATGTTTTTGTTGACGCCCAACGGCGTAGCACGGACGAGCCTTGCATGTCGTCAAGCGCCCACGCAGCACGCCTACTAAGCCCACAGGACGCCAATGACGTCCGCCTGCAACCTCCTCAAATGGCCCGCAGACGTCGCGGGCATGTTTTTGTAAACGCCCAACAGCATAGCACGGACGAGCCATGCATGCCGTCAAGCGCCCACGCAGCACGCCTACATGTCCATAGGACGCCATCGATGTCCGCCTGCCTTCGCCTCTGCCGCCTCGCAAACGTTGCTAGCATGTTTTTGTAGACGCCCAACGACGTAGCACGAACGAGCCATGCATGTCGTCAAGCGCCCACACAGCAGGCCTACAAATCCCACAGGACGCCCTCGACGTCCGCCTGCCTTTGCCTTACTCGACCCATCGACGTCACCGACGTGTTTTTATAAACGCCCAACAGCGTAGCACGGACAGGCCATGCATGCCATCAAGCGCCTACGCAGCACGCCTGCTAAGCCCACGGGACGCCTATGTCGTCTGCCTGTCTGTGCCTCAGTCTGCCTTTAACACCTCTACCCCCTTATATATGCTTAAAAAAGTTTTACCCATGTGACAGGAGTAGACATGGATTTTCCAAAGAATTTTTATGGAAATGTACAACCCAAATATGCACGTTCTAAGGTACAAACACACATCATCTTTCATAAATGACCTTAATATTTATAAAAAAATATTTTTCAACATTTTTTTTATTTTTTTCGAAAATTTTAAAAAATTACTAATAAATAAATAAAAAATAAGAAAAATATCGAAAACATATGAAATCAACTGCGAAAATTCACAAATAAATATGGGAACCTTAAAATAAAAAATTTAATAAACTTTATTTTTTAAAATGAGACGTAAAAAATAAAAAACCGTAAAAATAAATTATAAAATAATGATTAAAAGTCGGAAAAATATGGAAATGCTCGAAAATACTTCTAAACATGTTAAATTAATGATAATATATACATATTTGCACAAATAAAAGATGTTTCAATATCATACGAACCGTAAGAGTAATGAAAATGATGCGAAAGAGCCACGTTAGGCAGAAACGTTTGATAATAGATTATGGAAAGTAGATGAAAATGTTTGTTATGCATGGAGGTTTTTTCAAAATCCTTTGATTTATGTACGGCATGAACATCCGCATGTTTTGTTTACAACTCGAACAATGTCACGCAAGCCACAATCGATGCGGGCAGGCCACGGCCGACCGTTGTGTGCACGCACGTCCGACGACGGCTGACCATTTGTGCTGTCCAAGGGCGATGATGGCATGCCGACGATGTTCGACTGTCTGTGCTGCCCAAAGGCAAGATTGCATGCCATGCCTAACGTTGTTCGACCATTTTTGCCGTCCAAGGGTGATGATGGCATGCCACGCCCGACGTCGTTCGACTGTGTGTGCTGCCTAGAGGCGATGATGGCATGCCACGCCCGATGTCATTTGACCGTGTGTGCTGCCCAAAGGCAATGATGGCAAGCAACACCCGACGTTGTTCGACCGTGTGTGCTGCCCAAAGGCGATGATGTCACGTCACGCCCGACGTCGTTCGACCGTTTGTGCTACCCAAAGACGATGATATCATGCCATGCCCGACGTCATTCGACCGTGTGTGCTGCTCAAAGGAGATGATGGCATGCCACGCCCAACGTCGTTCGATCGTTTGTGCTGCCCAAAGGCGATGATCGCATGCAACGCCCGACGTAGTCCGACCGTCTTTGCTTCCCAAAGGCGATAATGGCATGCCATGCCCGACGTCGTTCGACCATGTTTGCCGTCCAAGAGCGATGATGGCATGCCATGTCTAACGCCATCAAACTATGTCAGCTAGTCCAAAGGCAATGATATCATGCCACGCTTGACGTCGTTTAACCATGTGTGCTGCCCAAAGGCGATGATGGCATGCCACGCCCGACGTCGTTCGACCGTTTGTGCTGCCTAAAGGCGATGATGGCATGCCATGCCACGCCGTTTGACTGTCTATGCTGCCCAAAGGCGATGATTACATGCCACACCCGACATCGTTCGACCGTGTGTGCAGTCCAAGGGCAGTGATGGCATGTCACGCCTAACGTCATTCGACCGTGTTTGCCATTCAAGGGCTATGATGGCATGCCATGCCCGACATCCTTCCACCGTTTGTGCTACCCAAAGGTGATAATGGCATGCCACCCCTGACGCCGTCGACGGTGTTTGCCGTCCAAGGGCTATGATGTCATGCCACGCCCGACATCGTTCGACCGTTTGTGCTTCCCAAAGGCGATCATGGCATGCCATGCCACGCCATTTGACTGTCTGTGCTACCCAAAGGCAATGATTGCATATCACACCCGATGTCGTTCGACCGTGTGTGCAGTCCAAGGGCGGTGATGTCATGCCATGCCTGACGTTGCCGAGCGAGTGTGCTGTCCAAGGGAGGTGATGTCATCATGTCACGCCCGACGTTGCTGACCGTGTGTGCTGTCCAAGGGCGATGATATCATGCCACGCCAGATGTTGCCGACCATGTGTGCAGTCCATGGGCGGTGATGTAATGCCACGCCTAATGTTGCTGACTGTGTGTGCTGTCCAAGGGCGGTGATCTCATCAAGCCACGCCCGATGTTGCCGACCGTGTGTGTTGTCCAAGGGCGGTGATGTCATTCCACGCCCGACGTCGTCTGACCGTGTGTGCCGCCCAAAGGCCATGATGGCATGCAACGCCCCACGTCGTGCGATCCTACGTGCTCCCCAAAGGCGATGATGGCATGCAACGCGCGACGCTGTTCGACTGTCTGTGCTGCCCAAAGGCAATGATGGCATGCCACGCCTGACGTCGTTCTACCATGTTTGTCGTCCAAGGGCGATGATGGCATGCCACGCCCGAAGCCGTCTGACTGTGTCAGCTAGTCCAAAAGCGATGATGGCATGACACGCCCGACGTCGTTCGACCGTGTGTGCTGCCCAAAGGCGATGATTGCATGCCACGCCCGACGTCGTTCGACCGTGTGTGCTGCCGAAAGGCAATGATGGCATGCCACGCCCAACGTCGTTCGACTGTGTGTGCAGGCCAAAGGCGATATGGCATGCAACATCCGACATCGTCCGACCGTCTGTGCTGCCCAAAGGCGATGATGGCATGCTATGCCTGACGTCGTTCGACCATGTTTGTCGTCCAAGAGCGATGATGGCAAGCCACGACCGACGCCGTCCAACTGTGTCAGCTAGTCCAAAGGCGATGAAGGCATGCCACGCCCGACATCGTTCGACCGTGTGTGCTGCCCAAAGGCAATGATGGCATGCCACGCCCGATGTCGTTCGACAATTTGTGCTGCCCAAAGGCGATGATGGCATGCCACGCCCGGCGTCGTTCGACCGTGTGTGCTGTCCAAAGGCGATGATGGCATGCCACGCCTAACGTCGTTCGACCGTGTTTGCCATTCAAGGGCTATGATGGCATGCCATGCCCGACATTGTTCGACCGTTTGTGCTGCCCAAAGGCGATGATGGCATGCCACGCCTGACGCCGTCGATGGTGTTTGCCGTCCAAGGGCTATGATGGCATGCCACGCCCGACGTCGTTCGACCGTGTGTGCTGCCGAAAGGCGATGATGGCATGCCATGCCTGACGTCGTCCGACCTTGTGTGCTGTCCAAAGGCGACGATGTCATGCCAATCCCGAAGTTGCCGACCATGTGTGCTGTCCAAGGGCGGTTATGTCATGCCACGCCCGACGTTTCCGACTGTGTGTGCAGTCCAAGGGCGGTTACGTCATAACACGCCCGATGTTTCCGACCGTGTGTGCAGTCCAAGGGCGGTGATGTAATGCCACGCCCGACGTTTCCGACCGTGTGTGCAGTCCAAGGGCGGTGATGTAATTCCACACCTGACGTCGTTCGACCGTGTGTGCTGCCCAAAGGCGATGATGGCATGCAAGCCCGACGTCGTTCGACCGTGTGTGCTGCCCAAAGATGGAGATGGCATGTCACGCCTAACGTCGTTTGACTGTGTTTGTCGTCCAAGGGCTATGATGGCATGCCATGCCCAACGTCGTTCGACCGTGTGTGCTGCCCAAAGGTGGAGATGGCATGTCACGCCTGACGTTGTTTGACCGTGTTTGTCGTCCAAGGGCTATGATGGCATGCCATGCCCAGCGTAGTTCGACCGTTTGTGCTGCCCAAAGGCGATGATGGCATGCCATGCCTGACGTCGTTTTACCGTGTTTGCCGTCCAAGGGCTATGATGGCATGCCACGCCCGACGTCGTTCGACCGAGTGTGCTGCCCAAAGGCGATGTTGGCATGCCACGCGCGACGTCGTTTGACCGTGTGTGCTGCCCAAAGGCGATGATGGCATGCCCCGCCTGACGTTGTCGACCGTGTGTGCAGTCCAAGGGCTGTAATGTCATGCCACGCCCGACGTTGACGACCGTGTGTGCTGTCCAAGGGCGGTGATGTTATGCCACGCCTGATGTCGTCCGACCGTGTGTGCTGTCCAAAGGTGGCGATGTCATGCCACGCTCGACGTTGACGGCCGTGTGTGCTATCGAAGGGCGGTGATGTCATGCCACGCCTGACGTTGCCGACCGTGTGTGCAGTCTAAGGGCGGTGATGTCATGCCATGCTCGACATTGCTGACCGTGTGTGCTGTCAAAGGGCGATGATGTCATGCCACGACCGACGTCGTCGGAATGTTTTTGCAAGCTCCCAACGGCGTAGCACGGACGAGCCATGTATGCCATCGAGCGCCCATGCAGCATGCCTACTAAGACCACAAGGACGCTTTTGACGTCCGCCTGCTTTTGCCTCAGTTTCCCCGCAGACGTCGCTGGCATGTTTTTGTTGACGCCCAGCGGCGCAGCACGGACGAGCCATGCATGCCGTCAAGCCCCCATTTAGCACGCCTACTAAGCCCACAGGATGCCATCGACGTCCGCCTGCCTTCGCCTCAGCCGCCTCGCAAACGTTGCTAGCATGTTTTTGTAGACTCCCTCGACGTCCGCCTGCCTTTGCCTCACTCGACCCATCGATGTCGCCGACGTGTTTTTATCAACGCCCAACAGCGTAGCACGGACAAGCCATGCATGCCATCAAGCGCCCACGCAGCACGCCTGCTAAGCCCACAGGAGCCTATGTCGTCTGCCTGCCTGTGCCTCAGTCTGGCTTTAACACCTCTACCCCCTTATATATGCTTAAAAAAGTTTTACCCATGTGACAGGAGTAGACATGGATTTTCCAGAGAATCTTTATGGAAATGTACAACCCAAATATGCACGTTCTGAGGTACAAGCACACATCATCTTTCATAAATGACCTTAATATATATAAAAAGAAAAAATTTCAACATTTTTTTTTATTTTTTTGAAAATTCCGAAAAATTAGTAATAAATTAATAAAAAATGGGAAAATATTGAAAAAATATGAAATCAACTCCGAAAATTCACAAATAAATATGGGAACCTTAAAATAAAAAATTAAATAAACTTTATTTTTAAAATGAGACGTAAAAAATAAAAAAGCATAAAAATAAATTATAAAATAATGATTAAAAGTCGGAAAAATATGGAAATGCTCGAAAACACTTCTAAACATGTTAAAATAATGATAATATATATATTTGAACAAATAAAAGATGTTTCAATATCGTACGAACAGTAACAGTAATGAAAATGATGCAACAGAGCCACGTTAGGCAGAAACGTTTGAGAATAGATTATGGAAAGTAGATGAATATGTTTGTTATGCATGGAGGTTGTTTCAAAATCCTTTGATTTATGTATGGCATGAACATCCGCATGTTTTGTTTAGAACTCAAACAATGTCACGCAAGCCACGATCGATGCGGGCAGGCCACAGCAGAAAGTTGTGCGCGCGCACGTCCGACGATGGCCGACCATTTGTGTATTCCAAGGGCTATGATGTCATGCCACGCCCGACGATAGCAGACCGTCTATGCTTGTCCAAGGGCGATGATGGCATGCAGCGCCCGACGCCGTCCGACCGTGTGTGCTGTCCAAGGGCTATGATGGCATGCCACGCCCCACGACGGCTGACCGTCTGCGCTGTCCAAAGGCGATGATTGCATGCCACGCCCGACGCTATCCGACCTATGTGCTATCCAAGAGCTATGATGGCATGGCAAGCCTTACGACGACCGACCGTCTTTGCTGTGCAAGGGCGATGATGGCATGCAACGTCCGACGCCGTCCGACCGTCTGTGCTGCCCAAAGGCGATCATGGGATGCCATGCCCGACGCCGTTCGACTGTCTGTGCTGCCCAAAGGAGTGATTGCATGCCACGCCTGATGTCGTTCGACCGTGTTTGCCGTCCAAGGGCAATGATGGCATGCCACGCCCAACGCCGTCCGACTGTGTCAGCTCGTCCAAAGGCGATGATGGCATGCCACGCCCAACTTCGTTCGACCGTGTATGCTGCCCAGAGGCGATGATGGCATGCCACGCCCAACATCGTTCGACCGTGTGTGCTGTCCAAAGGCGATGATGGCATGCCACGCCCGACGTCGTTCGACTGTGTGTGCTGGCCAAAGGCGATGATGGCATGCAACGCCCGACGCCATCCGACCTTCTGTGCTACCCAAAGGCGATGATGGCATGCCACGCCCGACGTCGTTTGACCGTTTGTGCTGCCCAAAGGCGATGATGGCATGCCACGCCTGACGTCGTGTGACCGTGTTTGCCATCCAATGGCTATGATGACATGCCACGCGCACCGTCGTTCGACTGTGTGCGCTGCCCAAAGGCGATGATAGCATGCCACGCCCGACTTCGTTCGACCGTGTGAGCTGTCCAAAAGCAGTGATGGCATGTCACGCCTGACGTTCGACCGTGTGTGTTGTCCAAAGGAGGCGATGTCATGCCACGCTCGACGTTACCAACTGTGTGTGCTGTCCAAGGGTGGTGATGTCATGCCACGCCTGACGTTGCCAACCGTGTGTGCAGTCCAAGGGCGGTAATGTCATGCCACGACTGACGTTGACGACCTTGTGTGCTGTCCAAGGGCGGTGATCTCATCATGCCACGCCCGACGTTGCCCCACCGTGTGTGCTGTCCAAGGGCGGTGATATCATTCCACGCTCGACGTTGCCGACCGTGTGTGTTGTCTAAAGGCGGCAATGTCATGCCACGCCTGACGTTGCTGACTGTGTGTGCTGTCCAAGGGCAGTGATGTCATGCCACGCCTGACGTTGCCAATCGTGTGTGCAGTCCAAGGGCAATAATGTCATGCCACGCCCGACGTTGACAACCTTGTGTGTTGTCCAAGGGTGGTGATGTCATGCCATGCCCGATGTTGCCGATCGTGAGTGCAGTCCAAGGGCGGTGATGTCATGCCACGCCCGACGTTGCAGACTGGGTGTGCTGTCCAAGGGTGGTGATGTCATCATGCCACGCTCGACGTTGCCGACCGTGTGTGCAGTCCAAGGGCGGTGATGTGTTCCGACCGTGTGTGCTGCCCAAAAACGATGATCGCATGCAACGCTTGACGTCGTTCGAACGTGTGGGCTGCCCAAAGGCGATGGTGGCATGCCATGCCTGACGTCGTTTGACCATGTGTGCCGTCCAAGGGCTATGATGGCATGCCACGCCCGACACCGTTCGACCGTGTGTGCTGCCCAAAGGCGATGATTGCATGCCACGCCCGACGTCGTCGTCCTGTGTGTGCTGTCAAAAGGTGGCAATGTCATGCATCGCCTGACACTGCCGACCGTGTGTGCAGTCCAAGGGCGGTAATGTCATGCCACACCCGACGTTTACGACCGTGTGTGCTTTCTAAAGGAGATGATGTCATGCCACGCCCGACGTTGCCGATTGTGTGTGCTGTCCAAGGGTTGTGATGTCATGCCACGCCCGACGTTGCCGACCGTGTGTGTTGTCCAAGGGCGGTGATGTCATGCCACGCCCGATGTTGCCAACAGTGTGTGCTGTCCAAGGGCGGTGATGTCATCATGCCAAGCTCGACGTTGCCGACCGTGTGTGTTTTCTAAGGGCGGTGATGTCATGCCACGCCCCACGTCGTCCGATCGTGTGTGCTTCCCAAAGGCGATGATGGCATGCAACGCCCGACATCGATCGATCCTGTGTGCCCTCAGAGGCGATGATGGCATGCCACGCCCGACATCATTTGACTGTGTGTGCTTGACAAAGGCGATGATGGCATGCAACGCCTGACATCGTCCGACCCTCTGTGCTGCCCAAAGGCAATGATGGCATGCCACGCCTGACGTCGTTCTACCATATTTGCTGTCCAAGGGCGATGATGGCATGCAACGCCCGACGTCGTTCGACTCTCTGTACTGCCCAAAGGCGATGATTGCATGCCACACCCGACGTCGTTCGACTGTGTGTGCAGTCCAAGGGCAGTGATGTCATGCCACGCCCGACGTTTCCGACCGTGTGTGCTGTCCAAGGGCGGTGATGTCATGCCACGCCCTACGTTGCCGACCGTGTGTGTTTTCCAAAGGCGGCGATGTCATGGCACGCCCGACGTTACCGACTATGTGTGCTGTCCAAGGGTGGTGATGTCATGCCACGCCCGATGTTGCCAACCGTGTGTGCAGTCCAAGGGCGGTAATGTCATGCCACGACCGACGTTGACGACCTTGTGTGCTATCCAAGGGTGGTGATGTGATGCCACGCCCGACGTTGCCGACCGTGTGTGCAGTCCAAGGGCGGTGATGTCATGCCATGCCCGACGTTGCAGATCGTGTGTGCTGTCCAAGGGCAGTGATATCATCTTGCCACTCCCGACGTTGCCGACCGTGTGTGCTGTCCAAGGGCGGTGATATCATGCCACGCTGGACGTTGCCGACCGTGTGTGTTGTCTAAAGGCGGCAATGTCATGCCACGCCCGACGTTGCCGACTGTGTGTGCTGTCCAAGGGCGGTGATGTCATGCCACACCCGACGTTGCCAACCGTGTGCGCAGTCCAAGGGCGGTAATGTCATGCCACGCCCGACGTTGACGACCTTGTGTGTTGTCCAAGGGCGGTAATGTCATGCCACGCCCGATGTTGCCGACCGTGAGTGCAGTCCAAGGGCGGTGATGTCATGCAACGCCCGATGTTGCAGACTGTGTGTGCTGTCCGAGGGTGGTGATGTCATCATGCCACGCTCGACGTTGCCGACCGTGTGTGTTGTCCAAGGGCGGTGATGTGTTCCGACCGTGTGTGCTGCCCAAAGGCGATGATCGCATGCAACGCCCGACGTCGTTCGAACGTGTGGGCTGCCCAAAGGTTATGGTGGCATGCCATGCCTGACGTCGTTTGACCGTGTTTGCCGTCCAAGGGCTATGATGGCATGCCACGCCCGACCTCGTTTGACCGTGTGTGCTTCCCAAAGGCGATGATGGCATGCCACGCCCGACGTCGTCCGACCGTGTGTGCTGTCCAAATGCGGCGATGTCATGCCACGCCCAACGTTGACGACCGTGTGTGCTGTCGAAGGGCGGAGATGTCATGCCATGCCCGACGTTGCCAACCGTGTGTGCAGTCCATGGGTGGTGATGTCATGCCACGCCCGACGTTGCTGACCGTGTCTGATGTCCAAGGGCGGTGATGTCATCATGCCACGCCTAACGTCATCGGCATGTTTTTGCAAGCTCCCAACGGCGTAGCACAGACGAGTCATGCATGCCATCGAGTGACCATGCAGCACGCCTACTAAGCCCACAGGACGCCCTTGACGTACGCATGCTTTTGCCTCAGTTTCCCCGAAGACGTCGCTGGCATGTTTTTGTTGACGCTCAACGGCGTAGCACGGACGAGCAAACATCGCTAGCATGTTTTTGTAGACGCCCAACGACGTAGCACGGACGAGCCATGCATGCCGTCAAGCGCCCACACAGCACGCCTACAAATCCCACAGGACGCCCTCGACGTCCGCCTGCCTTTGCCTTACTCGACCCATCGACGTCACCGACGTGTTTTTATAAACGCCCAACAGCGTAGCACGGACAAGCCATGCATGCCATCAAGCGCCTACGCATCACGCCTGCTAAGCCCACGGGACGCCTATGTCGTCTGCCTGTCTGTGCCTCAGTCTGCCTTTAACACCTCTACCCCCTTATATATGCTTAAAAAAGTTTTACCCATTTGACAGGAGTAGACATGGATTTTCGAAAGAATCTTTATGGAAATGTACAACCCAAATATGCACGTTCTAAGGTACAAACACACATCGTCTTTCATAAATGACCTTAATATTTATAAAAAAATATTTTTCAACATTTTTTTTATTTTTTCGAAAATTTTAAAAAAAATTACTAATAAATTAATAAAAAATAAGAAAAATATCGAAAACATATGAAATCAACTGCGAAAATTCACAAATAAATATGGGAACCTTAAAATAAAAAATTTAATAAACTTTATTTTTTAAAATGAGATGTAAAAAATAAAAAACCGTAAAAATAATGATTAAAATAATGATTAAAAGTCGGAAAAATATGGAAATGCTCGAAAATACTTATAAACATGTTAAATTAATGATAATATATACATATTTGCACAATAAAAGATGTTTCAATATCATACGAACCGTAAGATTAATGAAAATGATGCGAAAGAGCCACGTTAGGCAGAAATGTTTGTCAATAGATTATGGAAAGTAGATGAATATGTTTGTTATGCATGGAGGTTGTTTCAAAATCTTTTGATTTATGTACGGCATGAACATCCGCATGTTTTGTTTACAACTCGAACAATGTCACGCAAGCCAGAATCGATGCGGGAAGGCCACGGCCGACCGTTGTGTGCACGCCCGTCCGACGACGGCTGACCATTTGTGCTGTCCAAGGGCTATGATGACATGCCACACTCGACGATGGCCGACCGTCTGTGCTGGTCCAAGGGCGATGATGGCATGCAGCGCCCGACGCCGTCCGACCGTCTGTGCTGTCCAAGGGCGATGATGGGCATGCGACACCCGACGCCATCCGACCGTCTGTGCTACCAAAGGGCAATGATGGGATGCCACGCCCGACGATGTTCGACTGTCTGTGCTGCCCAAAGGCGTGATTTCATGCCATGCCTAACGTCGTTCGACCATTTTTGCAGTCCAAGGGTGATGATGGCATGCCACGCCCGACATCGTTCGACCGTGTGTGCAGCCCAGAGGCGATGATGGCATGCCACGCCCGACGTAGTTTGACCGTGTATGCTGCCCAAAGGCAATGATGGCAAGCAACACCCGACGTCGTTCGACCGTGTGTGCTGCCCAAAGACGATGATGTCACGCCACGCCCGACGTCGTTCGACCGTCTGTGCTACCCAAAGACGATGATGTCATGCCACGCCCAACGTCATTCGACCGTGTGTGCTGCTCAAAGGAGATGATGGCATGCCACGCCCGACGTTGTTCGACCGTTTGTGCTGCCCAAAGGCGATGATCGCATGCAATGCCCGACGTAGTCCGACCGTCTTTGCTTCCCAAAGGCGATAATGGCATGCCATGCCCGACGTCGTTCGACCATGTTTGCCATCCAAGAGTGATGATGGCATGCCATGTCCGACGCCGTCAAACTATGTCAGCTAGTCCAAAGGCGATGATATCATGCCATGCCCGACGTCGTTTAACCATGTGTGCTGCCCAAAGGCGATGATGGCATGCCACGCCCGACGTCGTTCGACCGTTTGTGCTGCCTAAAGGCGATGATGGCATGCCATGCCACGCCATTTGACTGTCTGTGCTGCCCAAAGGCGATGATTACATGCCACACCCGACGTCGTTCGACCGTGTGTGCAGTCCAAGGGCGGTGATGGCATGTCATGGTGATGGCATGTCACGCCTAACGTCATTCGACCGTGTTTGCCATTCAAGGGCTATGATGGCATGCCATGCCCGACATCCTTCCACCGTTTGTGCTACCAAAAGGTGATGATGGCATGCCACGCTTGACGCCGTCAACGGTGTTTGCTGTCCAAGGGCTATGATGTCATGCCACGCCCGACATCGTTCGACCGCTTGTGCTTCCCAAAGGCGATCATGGCATGCCATGCCATGCCATTTGACTGTCTGTGCTGCCCAAAGGCGATGATTGCATACCACACCCGACGTCGTTCGACCGTGTGTGCAGTCCAAGGGCGGTGATGTCATGCCATGCCTGACGTTGCCGAGCGAGTGTGCTGTCCAAGGGAGGTGATGTCATCATGTCATGCCCGACGTTGCCGACCGTGTGTGTTGTCCAAGGGCGATGATGTCATGCCACGCCAGACGTTGCCGACCATGTGTGCAGTCCAAGGGCGGTGATGTAATGCCACGCCTAACGTTGCTGACCGTGTGTGCTGTCCAAGGGCGGTGATGTCATCAAGCCACGCCCGATGTTGCCGACCATGTGTGTTGTCCAAGGGCGGTGATGTCATGCCACGCCCAACGTCGTCTGACCATGTGTGCCGCCCAAAGGCGATGATGGCATGCAACGCCCCACGTCGTTCGATCCTATGTGCTCCCCAAAGGCGATGATGGCATGCAACGCCTGACGCTGTTCGACTGTCTGTGCTGCCCAAAGGCAATGATGGCATGCCACGCCTGACGTCGTTCTACCATGTTTATCGTCCAAGGGCGATGATGGCATGCCACGCCCGACGCCGTCTGACTGTGTCAGCTAGTCCAAAAGCAATGATGGCATGACACGCCCGTCGTCGTTCGACCGTGTGTGCTGCCCAAAGGCGATGATTGCATGCCACGCCCGACGTCGTTCGACCATGTGTGCTGCCCAAAGAGAATGATGGCATGCCACGCCCAACGTCATTCGACTGTGTGTGCAGGCCAAAGGCGATATGGCATGCAACGTCCGACGTCGTCCGGCCGTCTGTGCTGCCCAAAGGCGATGATGGCATGCCATGCCTGACGTCGTTCGACCATGTTTGTCGTCCAAGAGCGATGATGTCAAGCCACGACCGATGCCGTCCAGCTGTGTCAGCTAGTCTAAAGGTGATGAAGGCATGCCACGCCCGACATCATTCGACCGTGTGTGCTGCCCAAAGGCAATTATGGCATGCCACGCCCGATGTCGTTCGACCGTTTGTGCTGCGCAAAGGCGATGATGGCATGCCACGCCCGGCGTCGTTCGACCGTGTGTGCTGTCCAAAGGCGATGATGGCATGCCACGCCTAACGTCGTTCGACCGTGTTTGCCATTCAAGGGCTATGATTGCATGCCACGCCCGACTTTGTTCGACCGTTTGTGCTGCCCAAAGGCGATGATGGAATGCCATGCCTGACGTCGTTTGACCGTGTTTGCCGTCCAAGGGCTATGATGGCATGCCACGCCCGACGTCGTTCGACCGTATGTGCTGCCCAAAGGCGATGATGGCGTGCCACGCCCGACGTCGTTCGACCGTGTGTGCTGCCCAAAGGCAATGATGGCATGCCATGCCAGAAGTCGTTCGACCGTGTGTGCTGTCCAAAGGTGGAGATGGCATGTCACGCCTGACGTCGTTTGACCGTGTTTGCCATCCAAGTGCTATGATGGCATGCCACGCCTGACATTGTTCGACCGTTTGTGCTGCCAAAAGGAGATGATGGCATGCCACGCTTGACGTCGTTCGACGGTGTTTGCCGTCCAAGGGCTATGATGGCATGTCACGCCCGACGTCGTTCGACCGTGTGTGCTGCCCAAAGGAAATGATGGCATGCCATGCCCGACGTCGTTCGACCGTGTGTGCTGCCCAAAGGTGATGATGGCATGCCACGCCCGACGTCGTTCGACCGTTTGTGCTGCCCAAAGGCGATGATGGCATGCCAAGCCTAATGTCGCTTGACCGTGTTTGCCATCCAAGGGCTATGATGGCATGCCACGCCCGACGTCGTTCGACCGTGTGTGCTGCCCAAAAGAGATGATGGCATGCCACGCCCGACGTCGTTCGACCGTGTGTGCTGTCCAAAGGCGGTGATGGCATGTCACGCCTGACATCCGACCGTGTATGCTGTCTAAGGGCGGTGATGTCATTCCACGCCCGACGTTGCAGATCGTGTGTGCAGTCCAAGGGCGGTGATTTCATGCCACGCCCGACGTTGCCGAGCATGTGTGCTATCGAAGGGCGGTGATTCCATCATGCCACGATCGACGTTGCCGACTGTGTGTGCTGTCCAAGGTTGGTGATGTCATGCCACGCCCGACGTTGCCGACCGTGTGTATTGTCCAAGGGCGGTAATGTCATGCCATGCCCGACGTTGCCGACCGTATGTGTTGTCCAAGAGCGGTGATGTCATCATGCCACGCCTAACGTTGCCGACCGTGTGTGTTGTCCAAGGGCGGTGATGTCATGCCATGCCCGACGTCGTCCAACTGTGTGTGCTGCCCCGAGGCGATGATGGCATGCAGCGCCAGACATCGTTCGATCGTGTGTGCTGCCCAAAGCCGATAATGGAATGCCATGCCCGATGTCGTTCGACTGTGTGTGCTAGCCAAAGGAGATGATAGCATGCAACGCCTGACGCCGTCCGACCGTCAGTGCTGCCCAAAGGCAATGATGGCATACCACGCCCGACGTCGTTCGACTATGTTTGCCGTCCAAGGGAGATGATGGCATGTCACGCCCGACATCGTCCGACTGTGTCACCTAGTCCAAAGGCGATAATGGCATGCCACGTCTAATGTCGTTCGACCGTGTGTGCTGCCCAAAGGCAATGATGGCATGCCACGCCCGACGTCGTTCGACCGTTTGTGCTGCCATAAAGGCGATGATGGCATGCCACACCCGACGTTGTTCGACCGTGTGTGCTGTCCAATGGCGATGATGGAATGTCATGCCTGACGTCGTTCTACCGTGTTTGCCGTCCAAGGGCTATGATTGCGTGCCACGCCCGACATTGTTCGACCGTTTGTGCTGCCTAAAGACGATGATGGCATGCCACTCCTGACGCCGTCGACGTTGTTTGCCGTCCAAGGCCTATGATGGCATGTTACGCCCGACGTTGGCTACTGTATGTGTTGTCCAAGGGCAGTGATTTCATGGCACGCCCGACGTTGCCCACCGTGTGTGTTTTCCAAAGGCGGCGATGTCATGCCACGCCCGACGTTGCCAACCGTGTGTGCTGTCCAAGGGCAGTGATGTCATACCACGCTCGATGTTGCCGACCGTGCATGCAGTCCAAGGGCGGTGATGTCATATCACGCCCGACGTTGTCGACCGTGTGTGCTGTCCAAGGGCGGTGATGTCATGCCATGCCCGACGTTGCTGACCCTGTGTGCAGTCCAAAGACGGTGATGTCATGCCACGCTCGATGTTGCCGACTGTGTGTGCTGTCCAAGGGCGGTGATGTCATGCCACGCCCGACGTCGTCCGACCGTGTGTGCTTCCCAAAGGCGATGATGGTATGAAATACCCGACGTCGTTCGACCGTGTGTGCTGGCCAAAGGCTATGGTTTCATTCCATGCCTGACATCGTTTGACCGTGTTTGCCATCCAAGGGCTATGATGGCATGCCACGCCCGACGTCGTTTGACCGTGTGTGCTACCCAAAGGCGATGATGGCATGCCACGCCCGACGTTGTCCGACCGTGTGTGCTGACCAAAGGCGGCGATGTCATGCCACGCCCGACGTTGACGACCGTGTGTGCTGTCGAAGGGCGGTGATGTCATGCCACGCCCGACGTTGCTGACCGTGTGTGCAGTCCAAGGGCGGTGATGTCATGCCACGCCCGACGTTGCCGACCGTGTGTGCTGTCCAAGGGCGGTGATGTCATGCAGCGCCTGACGCCGTCCGATCGTATGTGTTGCCCAAAGGCGATGATGGCATGCCACGCCTGACGTCGTTTGACCATGTTTGCCGTTTAAGGGTGATGAAGGCATGGCACGCTCGACGTCGTCCGACTGTGTCAGCTAGTCCACAGGTGATGATGGCATGCCACGCCTGACGTCGTTCGACCGTGTGTGTTGCCCAAAGGCGATGATGGCATGCCACGCCTGACGTCGTTCGACCGTTTGGGTTGCCGAAAGGCGATGATAGCATGCCACGCCCGACGTCGTTCGACCGTTTGTGCTGCCCGAAGGCAATGATGGTATGCCTTGCCTGACGTCGTTCGACCGTGTGTGCTGTCCAAAGGCGGTGATGGCATGTCACGCCTGACGTCGTTCGACCGTGTTTGCAATTAAGGGCTATGATAGCATGCCACGCCAGACATCGTTCAACCGTATGTGCTGCCCAAAGGCGATGATGGAATGCCACGCCTGACGTCGTTCGACGGTGTTTGCCGTCAGGGGCTATGATGGCATGCCACGCCCGACGTCATTCGACCGTGTGTTCTGCCCAAAGGCGATAATGGCGTGCCACGCCCGACATCGTACAACCGTGTGTGTTGTCCAATGGCGGTGATGGCATGTCACACCTGACGTCCGACCGTGTGTGCTGTCCAAAGGCGGTGATGGCTTGTCACGCCTGACGTCGTTCGACCGTGTTTGCCGTTCAAGGGCTATGATGGCATGCCACGCCCGACATTGTTCGACCGTTTGTGCTGCCCAAAGGCGATTATGGCATGCCACACCTGACGTCGTTCGACGGTGTTTGCCGTCCTAGAGCTATGATGGCATGACAATCGCCCGACGTCGTTCGACCATGTGTGGTGCCCAAAGGCGATGAGGGCATGCCACGCCCGACGTCGTCC